>JAUKPT010004792.1:0-10863 GCA_032273505.1 Nanomia bijuga
TCAACATCACTACTGTAATTAACTCGATTATTGTTACTCAACATATCTTCTATAAACTTCTAATTTTTCAGAACACAATTTTTTATTTCTATTGTATTTCTATTGAAATATCATAATGGAAGTTTCATGATCAATTTCTCCATCTCAAGTTGATCTTATGATTGTCTATTTTAGTAGCTAAATGTACGATGATGAATGGAAAAATGCCTTTTTTTAAAAGGTTGAATATCAATCGAAATATTTATTTTCAGACCCAACTTCCTATATGATTCTTAATCAGCGTAAAATTTGCAATCGATTAATATATAGGATGATTAGTTTTGAAGAACTTTTTTAAATTTTCCGCTTATGACGTCATACCGGAAAAGGTGCCACTTCCGGTCGGTTGTCAGAAAACACTAGGGCTAAAATTCTTCCTTGGGGGTTCACAACTACATATCAAAAATAAAAAAGGGTGGTAACAGGGTTAGATCAATTGTTATAAGATATTCCCTGTCTAAGTCAGTTAAAAATTTCTAAGGGGTGGTTGAGCATATACTCATTATCCCACGAGAAACGTTTGTGGGTGGGTGGGTTTTTCTATGTGGACATTTCTCCGATGGCATTTTTTATTAAAAAAGTTTTTTGGGTTGAAAATTTTTTTTTTTTTTACATCTGTCATTCTAGCAGAATTTTGTATATATTTTATAAATATGTAGTTGAGCAATTTGTTGGGTTGAATGAAGAAAAGCTATATTTTAAGTCAAACTGTTCTTGTTGTTGTTTTTTTATTATTATTTGAGTATTTATTCTCACCCATTTTTCTTTACGAGTATACTGTTTTACTTCTTGTAAGGATGATCATGGCCAGCTGAAACAAGGCCCAATATGTTACCTACGAATCCTAAATATCTCAAGAAATAGGAAAGATATAAACTTGAAATTTTACACACATAATCTCAGTCCCGGTTAGGGATCGCACACTAAAATCTAGAAAATTGGTCCAACAGAAGGGGAAATAGGGACTTTTCTTTAAAGCGTTATAATTCGTCTAATAATAAAGTAAATAGTTTGAAAATTGCAGTATAAGTAGATCGTTTTGTTGTACAAATTCTGCAAAAATTTCTTTAATGACAAAAAACCTTGTAAAAAATTTCGATTCTTAAGAAATAACGTACCATGATTAACGCTCATCTTACACAACGTTCACTACAAATATTTATGTCTCTTAATGGTCGGTATGTTGAATATCAAGTGATTAATCTTATTTCAAACCTATTATGACTATTTAAGATCGTTTTAAAAAAGTATAGCAATTATAAAGGCATAACGCAGCGACAGAAATGTAAATAAATGAATGATTCAATAGACAATTAAAATAAATTGCAATGAAACAACAGTAACATCTAAAATTATTGTATATTAAAAGACGGGAGTTGTATTTAAAAACTTGTTTTGTCAAAAAAGAACGTATTTGCGTGTGTTATTATGGATGGAAATAGATGTTACCTAATTACTTTTTTGTATATGTAATTTAATATACTAACTGCTTGTTTTTACGTAATTACATTTACATAATGTTATTGTTGATTTCAACTTTTATTTTGTCAAATGGACATATGTAAAACGCAACCCCCGACTTGTCTACACATTTTTGAACTTTAAATTAGATGCTATTGCACGATTTTTAAGTTAATCATTTGTTTTCTCTTAGTTATGGTTACGATATGTTTGATATTTCTTATGCATAGAAAAAACAAGGACTAAAGTCTTGAATTTTTTTTATCCGTTCAAACGACTTTAAAAAAAGTATAAGAAAAACCTGATGAGATATAGGCTTGTAATTTGGTACATTACTGGCCATAAAGAATATCCGTACGAGTACAAAATATTGGCGTCAAATATTTAAAAACACAGAAGTAAGAAGCTAGTTCGTCAAAAAACTTTGTTTTTATTTATTTTGGACAATATTTCCTAGATTTTTGTGTGTGATCTTTAACCGGGACGGAGATTATTTGTGCAAAATTTCAAGTTCATATCTTTCCTATCTCTCGAGATATTTAACCTTCCGGTCTCGTATTCAGCTGGCCATGAACATATTGAAGACTTTCAAATTCTCTTCACTTGACTTAGAGTGGACATGAGTCTCGATTATCGATTATTTTTCTCATTTTTGAATAATTAATTCATATTATTTGCTGATTAAGCAAAAAGTAACACTAAAAAAGGTTTTATTTCGCACCTTTTCGCCAATAACTCATCAAATAATTAACCGATTTTATAGATCGATCCCTCGCTGAAAAGAGAATTTTATGTTCTTTCTAGTGTTAGATAATTTATTATTCTGTGATGTTAAGAAAAAATGACCTGAACACTCTAGTTTGTTTGTTTTAACGCATTATATATGCAGATATCTCGCAGAAATTTTGCAGACCATGCTTATCTCTCTTGAAGATTTTTCTCTGCTTTTAACGTTTGTTGTTATTATCATCATTCAAGACTAAACACTCAAACATAACAATGCCTTGTTTAAACTGCTTTTCATTATCTTTTGCAATTTACAGTGCTGTAGTACTTTGTTTGTCTGTTAGAAAGATTATGAAATCTATCTTGCACTAGAAGAAAATTACATTTCTAAAATTATTGGACAGCAATCTCAATTCATGTCACTAGATTGGAGTTTTACTAAGACGCGAGTTACGAGTTGCGAGTTACGAGTTACGAGTTGCTATTTACAATCGCGAGTTACGAGTTGCTTTTTGTGATTTAAGAAACTAAAATCGCGAGTTACAAAATAAAGTAGCGAGTTGCAAAATAAAATCACGAGTTGCAATTTACGAGTTGCTATTTAAAATCGCGTGTTACGAGTTGCTTTTTGTGTTTTAAGGAACTAAAACCGAACTAAAACCGAGTTGCAAAAGAAAACTACGATTTTTTTTTGGAATGTGATTGCTAAGTTCTATAAAATCGTTCGCCAATGAAGAAATTTATAAAAAAATAAAAGGGGCAAAATCGCGAAAGTATCTCCGAATAAAGTATTCCAGACTTTGTTTTAGCTAATTTTTGCATAGATTAGCTATCAAAAACCACCATGATTTAATTATAGTTTCAAGTAAAGGCATGTTCTATCACCCATATCCGAACTAAAAAAATGCTCAAAACTACCGTGGCTGAAAAGGACTGATTACATTTACTTTTAAATCGCAGAAAGTAAATAACGCCATGGCCTTTTCAATACATGGCCAGATATACCTAGAGAAAAACGAATTGAGCCTTCTTAGGTAATTCAGTTTTATTAGTGGTCTTCTTCTACCTTCTTTCCACAACACAGTTTTAAGAAATACATTAAAAAAATACTGTTGGAATAACAATGTTTGATTAGAAAATAGGCAATTATGTTATTTTTTGCGATATTTTACTTAAATATTTGAAATTCCCTCCTTGATTGAATACTAACCAAGTACAGGTCTTTGTAACAACCAGATGAGTTTTCTAAAATACAGGTATAGAACGGCTAGAACTTAAACTAATTTTTGTCTCAACTAAAAAATAAAAAAAAAACCTCCCCGATTTTCCCCTTTTGGAGATTTTGGTATGGGGGAGGGTCAATATTGCCCCTCCCCCATTTAACTCGTAGTTAATTTTTATAACTCGCGATTTTATTTTGTTAAATAGTAACTCGTAACTCGTAACTCGCGTTTTTATTCTGTTAAATAGCAACAAAAAGTTTAGTTGGCTGAGTGGTAAGTCGCGTGCCTTGAGTGCGGGAGGTTCCAGGATCGAACAAACTCAGGTGCCTTGATTTACTTACCATCCAACGGGGACCCTTGAGAAAGGTTCATTAAATAGCATTCCAGAACCCTCTGTCAAAAGCAATGTGAAAGTTACCACAGTTTCACAACTGCTATATGGGCTGAAAAGATTAGAGGTTTCGAATAAATAAGCTTGGACTTGATTCTCTCTTCAGAGACAGGTGGTAATACAGTACCGGTATTGGGAGTCACGATCCCAGTCAAAAAACCAAGGCTAGTGTATGGTCTAGGGTTAATGTAAAAATTAATTCGAAGCCGATCAAGCGAAACCCCCGACCTCATAAGAACTCGGTGGCAACGCGAACGGTCAGATATATAAAATAGCAACTCGTAACTCGTAACTCGTAACTCGCGATTTTATTTTGCAACTTGTGATTTCATTTTGCAACTCGCGTCGCAACGCGCGATTTTATTTTGCAACTCGCGACTTTTGTTTCTTAAAACACAAAAAGCAACTCGTAACTCGCAACTCGCAGATTAAAAATTCTCTTAGATTGGCACCACCAGTGATAAGTTGTCTGACACTGAATATCCATCTAAATAAAGTAGACAAATCTTGATCTGATGGCTATGTCCAACCATCGTTCATTAGCACTACCAAACTACCGGAAACTTAGGTTTATACCGGGAAGAGAAACATTTCTACACAGCAAACAAAATTGTTTATTATACCAGTATATTATATCACCGTATTTTATTTACTTTGCACTATTTTTTACAAAACCTAATACAATTTACATTTCAATCTTATGTTTTATGTTTGGTCTTAATTTGATGACTAATGCTTTAACTTTAGAGTTTGATTTTCTTTTGAAATGTGAAGTGAATGCGAATGAAGATACAGCGATGTTTTGTTTGTTGACGACAAATGACGTTATATTGCCGATTAAGGCGAAGCAAATTCTATATGCACCCGAAAATATCGTTGAATGCACTCGAAATTATTATTTAAACTTAAAATAATGAATCCATATAATTTAGTAAATATTCTAGCGTGACAGGGCCTATAGTTTTTAGGACTATGAAATATCCTTGGTAGCAATGTTTTAGCAATATACATATGGCAACATCATAAAATATTCATAGCCCATCTATTCAATTCGGTTCATGGATATTGTTCGAACAATTACTTGGTCCATGGACGCACGCTGAAACCCCTTTTCTCAACAAAAATGTTAAATTATGTACGTAACATAAAAAGTTATCAAGAAAGACATCCTCTTTCTACAGTATTAAATCTTCTCGAAGCATTTTCGATTTTAAAACGAAAATACATTTGTATGTTTTGGCAACACCTTTTGTGACAATACACATCATTCGGCTCCGATGATTTGAATAGATGGGCTATGAATATTTTAATAAACATTGCTAGCCATGGATAGAGCCCTTTAGATAAAATGCAAATTATATAACGATAGCCTTTTAATGTAACAACCTTTTTATTATACTAATAACCAACGATGAAATGTTGGTTAACATCTTATCGAGGCTGAATTATTTTCGATAAACAACATTTCCGAGTCTTAAAGACTCTTAAGAAACTCGCCACATGACCTTGATTCAAAATTAAAATATAATTTAACCCATTTTCATTGGGCTTTTTTAAACGTTATTTATTTGGGGGTATTATAAGGGGTAGGTTAAATAGACTCTTCCAACCTTGAAAATCAAAAATCAATCATCAAAACTATTATATTAACTATCAGCGCATTTTGCATATAGTCATCAAAATAAGCCATTTTTCATCAGTCATTTTTCCCGCAAGTTTATCATAGTCATTGATGTAAATGTATCAAACCTTCTCATCAACACTTAAACAAGAGTAGTAGGGGCTCAGACCTGCTTCGAACTCAAAAGAAATTCATCAAAATGTGTAAAAATCACAGAAGTGACCTTCGACAAAAAAAAATTTTTTTTCAGGTAACTAAATCTTATGCAGAAAAAAACAAGGTTGGCCAAATTTTACACAAGATACGAATATTTTCAATAAAAAAAGGGTTGATGGCATAATGTTCACTAATAGAGCCTTTTTTCTCATTTTAGATCTAGATGAATGCAATTCAACTTCAGCATTACTTTGTCAGGATAATGCAATATGTGTTAATCAACACGGTTCGTATTCGTGCGAATGTGATCAAGGCTTTAGAGAAGAAAATAGCGAGTGTAAAGGTATGTATACATGTTAAAATTTTAAAATAAGCTTTTTCTGTCTAATTGATGAATACCAGATGATTAAGCTGATATTTCATTTCCCGCTTGAAAGTTATTAATGTTTAATATTTCTGCTCCTTTTCTTATCATTTTTGCACCTTAATTTTCGATTTTTGATTATTCAAAAATATTTGAACAGACTCCTTAAATTTGGCAATGGACGTTAGAAAACCATTTATTTTACCTTGTTTGAAACACAAAATACGTAAACAGCTTTTTATGAGAAAACTTGAACTCTCAAATCATTTTTGACCCGTTCTTTGTCATTTCCGGGCTTTTGTTTTGACAAAAATTCCGATTGTAGCCAATTACAAAGAAGAACTTCCTAACTAACTAACAAAACCAAAACGAACTCAATCTGAAAGGTTTACATAAGGTAAGGCAATAACGATTATGAAATTCTATTGATTTAAGTCTCAAGGCGGTATGCATCTGACCAGGCATACCTTTTTATTTTTCATTAGAATAAAAGTCACCATGTGCGCTCTACAGATAATTTACAATAAGAATTTTTACATTGAACGTTTGACTTTTTAATTTCTAGCCTTTTTACTTTTTTTCAGCATAATCTTAATTTTGGTCAATTTTGTCAATTCCAATCTTCCCGTTAACACCATCTTCGATGGGGTCTTGAGTACTAAATATATCTTTCATTTTTTCTCTTTTTTTCTATTTAGTCAAAACAAAAAGTGCCTATTGAAAGTAGTATTTTACTATAATAGGCTCTATTTTAATAATTTTTCAACTTGCTTTAATCAAACAAAAGGTTTTAGATATATTTCTTGTTATTTTACGTTTCTTCTCGCTATACAACTATTTTTCTTGACTGTAATTCGTGGCATTTTCCCACACCTTTTATTATGTTTACTTTTGTTAACTTGTAATTAATTTATTTTTGTTGTAAACTTTATTTTTGAATTTACTTTGAAATATATATTTTTATTTACTTTCACCAATTTAATTATATTTTTAGAAGTTCCCCGTATAACTGGTCTCCTCAAAAACCCTCTCTTCATCCCTGGTACAATTGTATTACTTTCAATTGTTGCGATATTGGTCTCGATTGGTGTTATCTGCAAAGTGCGTACCAAACCTTCAAAACTAAGAGGAAGCAGGGAGAGGGTGCTGAACAATAAAGGTAAACGATTTACATTACTAACCCACATCGAACTATTGCGAGTGCTGATGCTAATCAAGATGATTTGTACTTTAATGTTTATTTTATTACATAAAGTCCTTCATAACTCAGATTTGAGAAAGAGATACTTAAAAATCTTCTTAATATGTGATTGAAATATCAAATTACATAACATATGTACATTATTGAATTATATACCATGACGTTTAAAATAAAAGGCTTTTTTGTCAAGTTTTCACGCACTTTCTATAGGGAAAAAAATAATTATGCTTATTTTTATATTATAGTGTGATAACAAATAAATATCTTACCATTGCCTTGACGTTTTTTGACAAAAACCTTGAAAATATCTTGAATTGTGTTGATTATGCTTCATATGTTTGTTTTTTAACTCGTTAACTGGAATACTGTTTTCTAAAGAGGGCCAAGAAAAACCCCTTTCCTGTCTATCATTGAAAATATAGGATTCCTTACCGCGGGTTAACCTACTATGACTAGGGGAGGGGGTCCCGCCTAAAAAACTTTCTTGATATATTCGCTAATCGTATCTGTTCAAAGGATTTGAGGGCAGAAAAGATGCATCATTCATCGAAACTTTCCAAATTTCTCGGGGATGTATGAGGATGACGTAACTAAAGATGCACTTTGCCCTGCATATAAATTTATGTGCAGTGTACCTTTTTATTTTTCATGTTTAGCCTCAATCTCAAGTGTTAGCGATTCGAGCGTCCATAAACAAAGTGTGGACGGTCTGGGAGAGAACGAGGGCGACGGTCCTGTTTACGTATCCCTTGGACACCCGTACGATAAAACAAAGGACGGGGAAAAAGGAAGTTCAGAAAAACCGATGGTAAGTTAATGAAATGGGTGAATCATTATGCATAAATCTCATAAGTCAAGTGCTAGACTTTGTGTAGTGATGTCAGTTGAAGCTCTTTCTATTTTGCGGTGTGCAGCTGGCTGAGCTATTTTGTGCATCGTGCGGCTGAAGCTATTGCTTTTCTCCGTTGTGCGTCTAAAAACGTTATATTTTTCCGTGCAGCTGTGAAAGTTTTAATAAAACCGCGTCATGTGGCTCAGGGCTTTACATAGTATGCGGCGTGTGACCAAGGGCCTCGATACCCTATAATAGGTGTTAATGAAAGGTGTTATCTTGAACGTATTCAAATTGTGCGGTATCTTGATATATTAGTTAGCGCAAAAAGCATGTATAATATTTTCTTGTGTTCGACAGTTAGATGTCCGACCGATGGGTTTTAGAATTTTCGATCATTCAACTACAAAATGCGATGTATGAATATTATTTCTATAATGTACGTCGGAGGACACTTGAGGTTTTGAAATTGAAGAGGGGTGTAACATGACAATGTTTGCCCTACCAAACTTATTATCATTGGCGTAAGAGAAATTATAATTTTTTCATCATTTTTGTTTTAGGTATAAAGAATGGAAGATGATATCTACAGAATGTGACCAGTCTTGATGAAAAATGAACTAAAAATGAAAACTCGAAAGATCGAATGATATACATCAAAACTGTCATAAGATATACTTGTCGAAATTAATAAATTTTGTAAATGATATAGAATAATTATAGGGGTGACGATACCATAGAAGGGTGTAGGGAGCAACAGACATAGTGAATTGGTTTCCTAGAGATCATTTGCAATAATCAAGAAGAGTTTTAAGTAAAAAATTCAACATACTTAAGTGAAAATCTTTTTCATACCTAAAAGATCCTTATCCTATCTATATGGCTGTTGTTATAGTTATTCGATGATGAAATTAAAGGCTCAAAAATAATTTCCCATCACTAAATCAAGTCGTCGCCCCCTGAAATAATTTTTATTTGAAATAAAACAAGGAGTAAAAAGGAAAACATGCATGGACCGTCCGGCCATTACGTTTCCATATACACCTTAATTGCGTATGAGTTCCACGGGAACGTTTTGTATTTTAATGGTTGGTCAAAATGAACCCTATTTATTTATAGGGATCGGCCATTGATTAATAAAAGAACTAAAAACGTGAACAGCTGGAAAATTCGACCTATTATGTCACCGATAAGATTCTCGAGTCTGATCAATCTGCAGAACCCTTAACTTTCAGAACCTTTAAATGTTAGTAAAGGATTAAGAATAAATTGCTTTTTAATTTGAATGGATGATGTTTGGTTGAAATAATGAGTTTTTCCAAATCTTTTTGGCCGCAAGTAGCTTAGTCAATTCTACTTATTTAAAGCCCTAAGTCTGTAAGAATGTAGAATGTTAAAATGTTAAAATGTGACTGTTGACTACGAAATGGCGAGACATATTACCGAAAAAAATCTAGTTATTTAAAAGTTTTTGACCACGAGGATCTTTTTACACTTCTTTCCAAAATATATGTATTACCTTTTTTATTAATTTTCATTTAAAAATATTGCGCCCAAAAAAAAACGAGCCTGCAGCTAGATCGAACTGTGAATTATCGGGTCTGAATAATAACGTTGCTTTCTAGACTTAATTTTGTGTTGTACTTAGTTATTTTCAGTTATCTATAGTTTTTATGGCAAACCCTAACTTTGCAACCAAGATGAATAGCTTCTTTTAAATTCTTAACAAGCGGCTTAATTGTTGTGTCTGCTCATTTTTTTATTATTCGAAGCCAAAACCGCTTCACAATTTTTTTGCTTTTTAATTAAAAACATGACGTCGTAGTTTTTATTTACGATCAAACCTTACAGAACACTCTAGAAGGTACAACAAACCGGTTTAATTACGTATCTCACCAGTGGCGTCGCTAATAGATGAAATGTTTCTGTATGTGTGTGTGGGGGGGGGAGGGGGGTACAAACGAATAAAAATCCGACACTGTAATAAACTGATTTTTCTATCGTTAAAAATTTAACAGACCTCTGCTTGAGAAATAACCGACAAAATTAGCTAAAATTCCAACCATAAGGGCAAAAATTCCGACAAAATTAGCCAGAAATCCGACAACATTAGCCAAAACTCCGACAGCTCTCCCCCTCCGCTCATGTCTCACTGCACCCCTTCTAGCGACGCTACTGTATGTCTCACACCATTTCTGATAAGCTGCTGGAAAATAACTGTTAACCTGTTAAATTCATTAAGTTGTATAATATAATGATGTCATAAATTTGTTGATTTCCAATAATGCAATATCAAAATTAATTTTATTATTACAAAGTTTTTTTGATACGAAGCCAAGATAAAATTTTAAACTGTTTTAATTTTTATTCTTTTTCATGCTTAGACGAGGGTTATAGTAAGTGCCAATTTTTACAGCAGTGTGTTTTGATTTTCTCAGAAACCTTGATATGAGGAAAACTAAAGAAAATGTTATTTTCAAATGTTCTCATTCATTTGAGTAACAATTTATGCACCCAGGCTAGACATTCTTGCAAATGAGTACTTTCAAACTTCATGCGTATTGGAGGATTTGAATGTTATTTAGATTTTTGATTTAAATTGGCGTTATTTGTCAATAGGTATACCCAATAAAATAATATAAACCTTCCACTGTGTGGAATTGTAGACAGGTTTTATTTGTATATATAATTGTAAATCCAACCTTTGCTCAGAAATAAAATAGATTGTTTGTTTTATAGTAACTTGACGGTTTTCACTTTCTGACCTGCCCCCACACACACACACACACACACACACACACACACACACACACACACACACACACACACACACACACACCAACACACAC
>JAUKPT010004793.1:0-10863 GCA_032273505.1 Nanomia bijuga
GTTATTACCATTCTTTAAACGCAAGTTATAAACATCTTGTCGGTGACTTATGGGGCCTTACCTTGAGGTGGCCATGTGTGGACTAATATCTGCGAAAAGAAATTTGCAAAAAAAATGTCACTCGAACAGGAATAGGCCAAAAACTTATATTTTCATAATTATGCATACGTTTTGTTCTTACAATTAAAGTTGTACAATACAACCCGATTATCTTTTTGAAGTATGAATTGATTTCATTTGCTGATTATGCAAAAAGTTGTTTTATTTTGCTTCTTTTTTCCAATAATTCATTAAACAATGAACTGATTTTATTGATCGACCAATTGCTGAAAAGAGAATTTTACGCTCTTTCCGGTGGTATATAATTCATTGCTTTTTGATGTTTAGAAAAAAATGACCTAAAAACCCTTTATCAAGTTTTTAAATATTTCATTTCCCAGCCAAAATAAAAACGTCTAAACAATGTAACCAATGGACGTTCTACTGCTTTTTTTATATTGATATCTGATATTCAGATAAAGAAAACAAACAATTTCCAATATTTCGACTTTCTTACTCAGAAGTAGTTAAATACGGTGTTAAATACGTCTTTTTACGTCTTTTGCATATTCTAGGTGTCAAAAGTGTGACTGCAGTGGCAACATCGATTTGAATGATTTGGGTAACTGTGACCCGTTAACTGGAAAATGTCTCAAGTGCGTCGACAACACAAAGAACGGAGTTCAAGAAAAATGTGAAAAATGTGCTGATGGATATTTCGGTGATGCATTAAAAGGAAGCTGTAAAAGTAAGCGTGAAAACCGGACACATTTTTGTAAAACTTTGAAAATGAAAGTTTATTAAAATCTCAAAAGATTAGAATATGAAGGCGAAGATAGGACAAAATTGCATATTTAAACTTTCTTGATTATACAGACCAATATTTCTGAATTTTTCGTGAATTCTTTCTGTTCAAAAAGACTTTCGATAAGGTTTTCAAAAAGTGTTATGTGCGATTTCAAGCATAATTTTTAAAATATCACCAACACGGCAGATTTAGCCATGACAAATTGACAGCAATATCAACCATATTTGCACGTTTTTTAAAAACCCTGAACCATGCTTAATAATTATGAATAATTAATTTAGGTTGCAAATGTTTCCCAAGCGGAACAAAACTTCCTGCTGGATACAAACCAGGTCAACCAATCTCATGCGATCAAAATGGAAAATGTGATTGTCGAGAGAATGTGATCGGGGACCGTTGTGATACATGTCCAGCCGGACACTGGAACGTCGCTTCTGGAAGCGGTTGCGATAAATGTAGTTGTGATGCGCAAGGTTCCCTGGGTACTGATTGTGACATCAAGACTGGTAAATGTAAGTGCAAGCCCGGTGTTGCTGGACGAACCTGTAACCAATGTGCTGCTGGACACTACAGATTCTCATCAACAGGATGTATTGGTAAGTCTCCTGTCAAATTTCTTACTTGAAGGAAATAAAACAAAACAGTGTTAGGAGTTATGAAAATAAGGAGTAAGAAAATACCAAAAAAATATCGTAAGATTTGAAAATAAGAAATTTTTATTCGTTCCTTTCATTTTTTGATTTTCGGATTTAACAGGAAACTACATGAGCTAGAAGTTTTAGAAAAAAATAATTTGTAAAAACAAGCATGTAGTTCTTGTCAATTAGTAAGAAACTGGAACTACCCCAAAAAAAAAATTCTAGAAGATTTTTATGTATCATCAACGAGTCAGTACGTAGCTGCTTACCATTTAGCACTTCTTATACATTTCATTATTTTCGCACATTAACTTTACTTTAGCTTGCAACTGTAACGCTGATGGATCAAAACACGAGAACTGTACTTCGGAGGGTGTATGCGAATGTCTGTCTGGTGTCGATGGAATCAAATGTGATCAATGTCCTGAGAACAATTACAATCTTTCTATCGGATGTATCAGTAAGTAAAATTCATCATGATTTAATTCATAAAATAATGATTTGACTCTACGGCATGTTATTCATTTTGTGTCAATGTGTATCTAAAATGGTGTCTAGTTGTAAAGCTAGTCGTATTTATCTATTTATACATAACTTTCTAGAATTGTAACGTTTAATTTTATTGGTGCATTCATTGAAAAAATCTTTTTTTTCACAGGTTGTCCAAAATGTTTTGATCTGGTCAAAGTAGCTGTAGACGATCTGAGATTCAAGCTTCGATCGTTCAACATCTCAGCAGATATCTCATCGACTGGAGGTTTACAAATCAGAGATAAAAAATTTGAAGAAAAATTAAAAGAACTTAATCAACTTACTGAGAATCTTAAAAAGAAAATGGACGATCTTCTTAAAGAAGACAATGAACTGTTCAAGTTCTTCACCGGATTAAAAGAAGATTTGAAAAAGCTAGAAGACAATTATGGTGAATTGGATAAGATGTTAACCAAATCAAAAGGTGCTACTAAGTCTGGACAGAATGATATTAACAAAACAGAAGGAATCATTGAACAGATTAAAGATTTATTAAGGAAAATCGAGAAAAGATTGGAAGAAGAAGGTGAAAGAATTCGAAAGAAAGCAGAAACTGGATCAAGTGGCATTGGAGATTTATCAAAGAGAATGAGAGAAATTGCTGAAGAGGTAACTTAGAATTTTAAATTCTTGGTATTTAAGGTTTGCACTTTTGTTAGAACCGTTCATTCATTCAGTTGTAGTATAGTCATATTGTACTCATATTGTACTCATTTCAATCCATTTTCTTTGCACAACATATGTCGACAAAGGAAAATTTTGTGTAGGCCTGACAAAATATTTTTTTTACTTTTAGGCACGCAAATTAGCTGATAAACACGAAAAAGATTCCAACAAGATAAAATCAACTACAGAAAAAGCATTGAATTCTTCAACAACTGCTCATGAAACTGCAAAAGATGCCCGTGATGCCCAAATTACAACCAAACAAGATTTAGAAAGAATGGAAAGAGATTCCAACGAAGCAAAATTGTTAGCTAAAGAATCAGAAAAATTAATCAACCAAGCAAAAAAATCCGTCAACGAATCACTCACAGATAGTGCTAAGTTAATAGATGAGGCCAAAAAACCTTTACCGGATCTTGATGCTGATGCCACTAATGGTAAATGGAAAATGCTACTTTTAATTGATTAGAGTCAGAGGATGTAATGGTCCCTCGGCTAGCCGGTCAATGACTGGTGCGCTCTGCGTCGTTCGTGTTAATTTAAAAACGCGTTTTACGCCCCTGGTAATACTGTATGTAACGAAAGGCTTTTTGTTAAACAAAAATAAAAGGATAACCATAAGTAATTTGATAATGGTATAGCAACAATATCTAAATATAAGAAAAGTGTTTTTTTAGTAA
This sequence comes from Nanomia bijuga, assembly GCA_032273505.1. NCBI lineage: Eukaryota > Metazoa > Cnidaria > Hydrozoa > Siphonophorae > Agalmatidae > Nanomia > Nanomia bijuga. The sequence goes on from JAUKPT010004793.1 coordinate 3,363, forward strand.
TCCTTTTAGTTTGTATAACAAATAAGCAAAAGGGCTTCTTTTCATCATATTCTTTATAAATCCATTGGTCGATGAGAAATATTATTAGCCTCGAACTTACTTCGAAACACACATGCGGGTATTTTACAGAGCACAATGGAAAGTTAAAAATATTTTGAGAAAATATAACTTGTTGTACATCGTCGGGAAACATTTTTTTACACTGATTAAAAATCGCATTAGAACCTATTTCTAAAATATCTGAACCATCTGAGTTATTACTTTATTACTTGATAAAGAAAGCTGATATTCAAACTATTCAAATACGTATTACTCGTTCCCATTACATTTACAAGTACGTTGTTTGATGATAATCGTTTAAATTAAACAGGTACTAACCTGACTATGCCTGCACGTTAAACTGGCCAGAAATATAGTTTGCTATGTTTCCAACGATATGTACTAAGTTACTTTTTCCTGAAAAAAATACACACATACGTTTTTTTGATTGGGGTCTGAAAATGCAGTTTTTTTGAACAACCGTTTACATATGAAAAATGTAATATATTTATTTTATGTAGATGCTGCATCAAACCTTATGAAGCAATCAAAGGATGTTGACACTACAGCTAACAAGGTATATACTGACAACAAACCAGCTATCACTAAGCTTGATGCTGATGATGTCGAAGCACGAGACTTAATGGCTCGAGGATTGAAACTTCGAAACGACTCTGATGATTTGTATCAAAAGGCAAAAGATGCAAATGAACAAGCAAAGAAAGCTCAAGAAGAAGGAAAGAGAGTCGCAAAAGAAGCAAAAGAAATGTTAGAGACATTAGAAGTAAGTCATATTGTTTTACTTTTTATTCCTCATTACATGGATACCAAACTATCTTTATTCGTCTGCCATATGAATTCAAAGAAACGAATGTATGATCCAAGTATAACTACATGGAAAACAAGGATAACTACCGCTTACTATAAAAATCAATTTCTTTTAGGGCTTTGAATCTACAATTGCCATGTCAAAGGCCAATGCAACAAATGCAAAGAAATTGATTCCAAGAATAAAGGAGTTGATCAAGTCAGCTAATACAACTGCCCATGAAGCAGCAAAGAATGCTGATATGTCGGAATCAGATTCAAGAGAATCATTCGAAAAGATCACGTCAGCCAATTCGACTGTCGTCAATACAAAAATGGTAAGAAACTATTCCTTTTTCATTTCACAACGTTTTATTGCTTAGAAGTAATTACATTTGCATAGAATATAATCAGGTTCGTGAAGATAGGAGTACCAGGGTCATTGTTTCGAATATTTTTATGTTTGCCCGGTGAAAGCCTAATTTCAATTGGCGGATACTTATTTTTTTAAAGTTATCTCCTGGCGAATATTGTAGAAAAAATGAAAAAGAATCTTACGCCGGCGAAGAAAATATGTTGGCTGAGGAATGACTGAAAATCGTTCTTGTTGGACCGACGAAATTCGCATTTTGCCGGGCCAAATTTGAACCCATACTTGGTATTTTACCGTGGTAGTCGGCAGAAAAAAACGAACACAGGGAAATGATTTGAAAATATAGTAACATAATTTCTCCATTGCCCGTTATCTTTCTGCACGGCAGTGCCATGTTGCTTAACATTATACAGAGTTTTAAACATTTTTTGGTAGATACTTATTTTGTGGCTTAAATTCAGTCTCAAAGCTAAGCTAGTTAAGCTATGAGTTGCATAGAAACGGTACTTAGATGAAATACAAATCATTTTGGCTCAAATATTCATCATGCTTTCCTTTCTTTTTTAGGAAGCAGATGATATCTTAGCTGAAGCTAAGAAGCTGTTACTTGACTTGATCAACTTCACCGACAACGATATCAAGAATACTCAAAACGATATCGATAACGTTCAAATAAATCTCACTAAATACAGTGATCAAGCAAAGAAAGATGCAGTAGAAGTGCAAAAGGCAGATCAAGATTCTGAAAAAGCTTTTCAGGATACGTCTTCTGCACAGGAGGCACTTGGAAACGCTTTACAGGACGTCGAAGATTTGCTCACAGCAATCAACAATTTAGGCGATATAGATCTTGCTACCCTAGCGAAAGCAGAAAAAGATCTTAAAAATGCTGAAACGAAATTAGATGGTCAACTTTCAACAGACATAAGTCTATTAGAAAAAAGATTAGCTGAACAAGAACGTAACATTCAAACGTACGAATTAGACTTAACAGAATTGAAAAAGCAACTAAATCATTCTGTAAATGTTCTCAACTTCATGCCACGGACATGCTTTAAGGTAAAAGGTGGTATTGAATAAAAAGATGTAAATTACAAAGATCTAAAAAGAGAGATTCAGATAACAAAAGATATTAATATGGACAGTAGCTACAAACTCTTATAGCAATTATAGACTTATTTTTTCAAGAGTATGGATAATATGATGAATGTCTAAAGAAACTTTATGTCCAAAATTAGACATCTAAAATCATTTTAACTTATTACATGTGTGCCATCACAGCTTATATATATATTGTAAATTCTCAAGTTAATCCCGTAACAGAATCTTTTATTCAAATTTTCGAAGAGGATATTCCGTCCCGTAAGAATTTGTAAGGTAGAGAAGAAGGTTATTAAAAGTTGAAAGTTGAAAGTTGAAAATGAAAAAATGCTGTAATAAGTGCTTTAGTCTATCCATATAGAAATGCATTTTAACCATTAATATAGGAATTGAAACCCTTAAAAGTGGGTTTGGTTTAAAGAATTGAATAATTGTGTGCAAAAAGCAAGAATATACAGTATAGATTATTTTACGATTCAACTTTTAGTTGTATTTTATACATGAAAAATGTGATTTTACAAAAAAAAAATGACTTCTTTCTTTTATATTATATTTGATAGATTTGTCTTATTCTTATTCAACATTCTATGAATCCACTTCAATTTACTATAAAGAAAGTTAGTCCACGATGGGTTTTTTCGGTAAAAACCTTTTATAGTAAAGTGGGGTCTGTTTACGATGAATGAAAACGGCGTTAAAACGATTATCACGTTTTGAGGGATTGTCCTTCATGTTCTTCGTTTTTAAGTGTAATTTTGGCACGAACGTTTTCTGGTCACATTCTATTTGCAGTAATACAACCTTTTTATACACACAATTTTAGCTCAAATAATTTGTAAAGGCAAATGAAAATCAAATAAGTGCCAGGTCATAATTCATGTCATTTTCCATTTTGTGACAGAGATGCCGAACAAATTATATTGTTCTACCACTTTTTGGTACATCTTCTAAGCTCAGTACCATTTTTGATGCACCAAATAACCAATTACTACCAAACGTAGCTTTAAAACCCATTATCCTTACTTTTTGGAAAAATATATGATACCAGATCTACCTGAAATTAATTTGGTGCTTCAAGTAGATATTATTAAATGTATGGATGGAACAATAACTATTATTACATTCCTCCATAGGATTTCAGGCTCTTTTCTATATTTGGTACCAAAACATAAAAAAATTGTATTTTTCGCCACTTTTTGGGCATTGTTGGCACACAGATTAGTTCCAATTCATCAATTTTACTTATCTCACGTAGATAATGACAACTTGTATTATTCTTATAGTAGACTACTATCAATAAAACTCCAATCAAACATATCTCAAGCTTGAAAATCACTTAATTGACCAGAAAAGTGCCATATTTGATGCACCTAATAACAAATTACAACCAAACATAGCTTTAAGAACCAATTTTTATCATCTATATAAGAAATTAGTGGATTATTATCAGAATTTATCATGAAAATCAATATTTTTCGCTGCTTCCTTGAAATATATACGGTTCCAGACCTACCTGAAATCAATTTGGTATTATTAAATGTATGGAGGGTACAATGGCTATCGTTACATTTCCCTATATGATTTCAGGCATTTATTCCATATTTACATTTGAGCCCGTCTGCAGACAGTTCCTGAGAGAGCGTTCCCGATAGAGCCTAGTTCCTGAGAGAGCACCAACTACCGAAAACGACCAAGAACCGAAATCAAAGAACACAATGCGTACTCGGTTCCCCGTGAAAAAATAGCCTTTTTTTGAACCGAGACTTATTCTTGATTATTCTTTATATAACAAGCACTGGTGGACCGCCGCATAACCACTTGAAAATTGTTAGCTAATAAAAGTTTGACTTAAGTGGTTAGTGGTTTCCAGATGTTCATATTTCAACAAGAATGGAGTGTATAAAACGATTAAAAGGGCTACTTGATGATCATTCACTCAAAGCGATGCACTTATATTCTTCAACCCTAACACCTCGGAAAGTGGATCAGGAATACTTTTCAAAATTATACATTTTACCACTTAAGTTAAAAATGGATTCTATTAATCAAACATATACAGTGAAAGGAATCTTTTTAGAAGTAAATATCTTGCTACAGTAGTTGAGATTTCAATAGGGTGTAGGTAAATTGAAATGAAGACATGGACATTATTTCAACTAAACGATTTCTTCTACAATAACAAAATGTATACAAATTTGGCTTTTCAAGAGAAAGAAGTGAAAGCCTTGTTTACTTCCGAAAATAAATGTGTCCACCAAACTTTATACATCATAATACTCTTGATAAAACATAATAATTACAGTGCTATAACTCGAACATCCAGAGGGGATCAAAAAGTGTTCGAGCTATAGAGAGATTCGAGTGATTTGAGTTTTCTATATGAGAGTTTCTTTCATTTTTGTTACAACCTAGACGACGAAACACATGTCTTTATGATACTTATGCTCCTTACCTAGGAGTTGATTAAGGTACTTTATTTCGATATCATAAGGTCGCCTAATATTGAACTGTCCACTAAACGACCTTATGGACGATTGAGACCTGGGTTCCAGCACCTCATCTCTAGCTTCGGTGATAAAAAGAATATAATTAAAAGCCAATTGTGATATAGTAAGTTTTAGATTAAGACAAAAAAAAACTGGTAGGACAGTAAAAAATGTCTTTGTGAAATAAGAGAATAAACATAACCTCATTTGTCGTGAGTGTTAAGGCCCTCTGCCCTGTCTTTAACGATGAATCGTTGTAAGTAGAGGAGTATGAAGTAATTAAAGTTAATTAATTACTGCCATGGCCAGCTTAAGATATGGCCTTATTCTATGCTGACAGATTTCTGGTTTTAAGGGTTCCCGACATTTTTAAAAGGCTAGTTATTACATATGATAGACAGAATTGACCGTAGAATCCAAAAACAAAAACAAGTTTTGGGGTTATTGACCCCTAAAAAACACCAAAAAATGGTACAAAATTGCAAATAAGTCACGTTTTAATGAACATTTAAATTTTATTTTTGGTAGGATCATAGATCGCATTTAAAGGTACAAACATACTAAATGACAAAGTTTTTCCCATTATTGTTCTTGGAATATTTAGCAAAAAGTAAATTCATCAATTTAGAGTCAGTACCTTAGTTCCTTAACTTAGAACCGAATTTATACTGAGAGGGCCATAAAAAAATATAAAATAAGTAATTACAAAAGAGTCTTTATCAAGGAATTTAACAACACTGTTTTAAGAATTGAATAGCTGACATTACACGTGAGACAATAAATTAATTGATTTGTATTTTTCTAATGTAAAAAATGGGTTTTAATCCAACTCTCACGATTCTAAGTTGAAGGGTTAGAGTTTTGAGTTATTGTATTCATCTCATCATTAAACTTTTAGCTAAATTCCATGGCAATTGACAAAACTCTGCAAATGAGATCCTTTGACATACATGATATACTAGTATTGTTCAAAACTAAAGGACAATAAAGAATTGTATTGTAATTTATTTGTAATAAATAGGCTGATTCATCAATTAAACTCTCTTTGTATTCATTTCTTTAATGTAAGCTGTTAAAGGAGATAAAACTTACAGTACGTGTGAACTAGCATTTAACCTAAAAAAATCATAAAACGGGGAAAAGCAGTTTTTCTCTTATATCTCAAGAACAATTCAATCAAAATTTATCAAAATTTGCATACTTCCTTACCTCGTAATTATGAATCCATATATTCAATGGAATATAATGTCAAATATTATTTTGCCGTATTTTGACCTTTTTGTAGGTACAAGGAAAAGCTGAAGCCCTTGGAATTTTTGTTTGCTTTTTTCACGAACGTGTAGCTAATAACGTCTACATTGTGGATACAAAACCTAAAGTTTATATCTAAATAAGAAATTTAGTTACATTTAATTAAAGTTTTCTGTCGGCATAGAATAAGGCCATATCTTAAGCTGCCATGCGTATTGTATATACTCACAAACACAAACACCATTTGCTGGTCCAGTGAAAATATAAGTAATTTTGAAAATCTTAGTAAGGCAGGTGCCACCATCTTTATTTAAACTTAGTTATGAAAGATGAAGAAAACTTATGTTCCCCTCCCCATTCAACAAAATTCATCATTCGCCAAAAATTCGAAATTTGGCAAAATTTTACATAACCCAACAAAAGTTTTACTACTATCAACAAAATTATGTCGCATACGAAGAATAATGTTACTGTCCCAATTATTATATGAGTATATTTTCCTTAGAATACCAATAAGTAGGGGGTCAAAATAAGCAAAGAAATATTTGAATATCATTTTTACAGATATTAACAATCAACAGCTCAATAGTGTTTTTAGTTAAAATGATAAATAATAGAAATTCAAACACAGTATCTTATTTTCCTCTTTTACTCTCTATTAGTTCAGCTTTGAGAGCAGGTCTTGTCACGTATTGGACTGACTGTGCATGGTAGCACTCATAACTATCATGTCCTGACATGCCGGCGACTTGCACAGGCAGTGCAATCCTTTGAATAGCACCTTACTATCTGCTTAGATTGGCCATTGTGCCATTTCCTAATTTACTTACAACCAAGTATAAGCCTTCCGATTGATCATACATACACCATCATGGTATTTGGGTTTGACTGATTTAGCTTTGAAAAAGGGAAGGTTTTCGTCTTGCATGAGTTATTTAATTAATTTTCAGAACTTCCTCTCTACATTGTGCACATGCAACATCATTGCTTTTGACAGTCTCTTGAGCAGGAACAGGAACAGGAACAGGAACAGGAACAGACGTATTTTCAACAGGATTGTCTGAAATGTCCGTACTACATATCGCATTGGGTTTACTAAGGCACACTTTAGAAATCTGAGTACATAATTTAACAAAATGGTTATATGGGTCATTGCATACAAAACAATGGTAGTGGCCACTTTCAACAGATCCCTTTTTGCAGAAAAGAATGTAGGTTTCCATTACTGTCATTGTAGAGGTATGTTTTCGAATACTTTATATGACACTGTTGAACATGTTCATTAGCTTTACTTTTGGATCTCGGCGTGATTTTAACACAGAGATCACATTTGTATAGTCGGGCACCCAGGATAGGTTCCCATGCATCTAAAAGACACCTTTTTTTGGCTTTCATTTTTGATATCAGACATGTTTTGGGGTACAGAAAAAAATGGGTCCCAAGT
>JAUKPT010004794.1:0-10863 GCA_032273505.1 Nanomia bijuga
ACGTAGGCAAAATATTGAACCAAGGGGTACTTTTTTTAATTTTTCTGGTAGATCCTATGGAGGTCTTTAACTCTGCCTGGTTATACGTAAATTACTTCATTTTTAAAGATTTTAGAGAGGGTGGGCGCATTCTGCCCCCAGTCTTAGAGCACTCAAAAAAGCCCAGTCCAAATAGAATTAAAGATTTATAGATTGTTTCAAGAGTTTTAGTTGGTAAATACCGTGACAAAGGATTAAGACTTCCGAGGATTACAGAATTTGACAAAAGAAGTAGAAAATGTGAGGTTAATTTGTTGGTTCATTGATAAATTCTTCGTTGTTATTAGCACAAAAACATAAGGTAAAATAGTCTTTATTTTCGAAATCTTGGCATTTTGCTTATTTTTTCTCATGAAATGCATTTTCAGGGCAGGGACAGACGAAGAAATTTGTTCTGAAGGGGCGCAGTATTAGGTTTAAGAAACTATGCGATGGTATTAAATTAAATTTTCAAATGATTTTAAAGAAAAAGAAAAAAAACACTAGAATCTGAATGGGGCCCTCCTTTGACTCCTTCTGTATCCGCACCTAGCATTTTCCTTTCGTTCATACCTTATTTTTTCGTCAAGAAGAAAATCAATTTCCCCTCCATCTCGGTTCGGCAACCGTAAAATATTGATTTATCAAGTTTTTTTTCGTTAACCGGCTAATGAATTTATAGAGTTGTAAAATCTAACATGGCGGCAAAAGCAGCGCAGATGTTTTTTAACTTTTAGAACGAGCATGAACTTGTTGATTAATACTAAACTACCGTAATCAAATTAAAAAATAACAATTATAGAAATTGAATACAACGTATTAGACTTGTTTAGATTACTTAATTATGGTTCCTTGATTAAGAAATGATGCACAATAGAGAAAATGAACAAGAAAATGTCGTCGATCCTTGCAGACAAATTGAAGAGAATGCGAGACAAGCAGCTGCACAATTTGCTTCTATTACGCCTAATAAGTTAAGATTTAATAAAAACAGAACGTTCGAAACTGATGTCGGTTCGAATAGCCAAGGAGATCACAATTATCCAAAGCCTGGTCGAGCGCCTCCGCTACACGTGTCTCCAACAGATGGCGGCCGCGTAAGTAGTAATAACAACATCAATTCAACACCGAAGAGGATCACCCCGGTAATTAACAATGTAAACAAAACAAACGATTCCTCATCGAAGAATTATGAAAATAACTCGAGTTCTAGTGGTGATGGTCATCGTTACAATTTAACTACAAACGTGAAGAATAATACAAACAGTACAGACATCCTTGTTAATGCAATTTCTAATATTTTGGCGGATAGCGGTGGCGATGGAGAAGAAAGAGGAGCTAGTTCATTTCCTTCTTTTCGAAGAAATTTATCCCAGAAAAACAACAACACCAACACAAAACCTGAAATTGATAAAGTTGTTGAGAAAGTTGAAAATAGTTTTATCAATAATGTGGATGTTGATGTTGGTACTGTATGTCTGGATAACTCAAATGCTGTTTCAGACAGCACGTGCATTTTTAATCAGCAGACAAGTTTGATAGATGACGAAAGAAAAAATGAATCTCCTGCGAGTGAGTATGATACAGCTCTATCAGATAATAACAATGTAGATAGTTTTATTAGCAATTGTAAAAACTGCGAAAATCTAAGAAAGGAGTTTGATGATTGGAAAACAAAGATGCTTGCAAATTTTCAAATAATGAAATTAAAAGTAATGAGTACCGATGAACTTATATCAGAACATCATAACAATTATGCAAACCTTGAAAACGAAAAGAAAACAGTAAAAGATTTAAAAGCACGATTAGAAATTTGTTATGGTGAAACTGGTGCACTTCGAATACAACTTAAGAAAGCATTACAAGCCAATGAACCATTAAAAAAGACAGTGCGACGTTTTGAATATGAAAAATCAATGAAACAACAAACTATTGATGAATTAAAGGTAGAATTAGATAAAGCCGAATTACAAATTGGACAACTGAAAGATAACACAAATAGTTCTCGGAATTTACAAGATAATTTCAGGAGAACCATTGAAGACAATCTGAAAGAACACGAAAGAGATAAGAAAAAAATAATACAACAAGCTAAATTGATTGACAAATTGACCAATTCTCTTGGAGTTTCAAGAATAAAGCAAAGGGAAGAGACTAAAGCTTTAAAGAAAGCGTTAAAAGATAATGAAAAATTATTAAGTAAAACACTGGCTCAACAATCAAAAATATTAAAGAAGAATTTGAATCTGAAGAATATCTCTCCTGGAAAAGCTAGCAAGAAATCTCCAATTGGAGTTTTATCACCTTCACCATCACCGCCTCCAACTACCGCCCCAAGACGTAATAAGAGACGTATTAAGAAAAAACCTGTAAATAATGATCTTCATGACTTTTTTAATGAAGCATTTGCCAATACAGATATTCTATCAACAACTACATCAGAAAATGAAACTGATGATGAATTGAATGAACTGCCAAAACTTTTAACAAGTTACAGTATTCCAACGTTATTGTCACCACCCCTTTCTCCAATACCTCCATCTCCTGTGCTTGATTTTGTAGAAAATATTTATGACACAATGAACTTTCCAGGTCCTTCTGATACTTGTCTATCCTCAGCAAATACTGAAAAGCCTCCCGAACACTTAAACCGTTTGGATGAGGAAAAACAAGTTTGTAGTTCTGACAATAAATCAACAGATGATAATTTATCCTATTCAAAATCTGCAAAAACATGCACAACTCAGATGTCAGCTATTGAGTTGAATGATAATATTGCTAGTGACATTTTAAATAAGCAAAGGTTACCAGGTAAAAGTAGTGAAGGTATTAATGCAAAAAATCATCTTGAAAAAAGAAAGAATTCAGCCTTGTCCAAGAAACGATTGAGGAAAATTAAAAAATCTCTATCAAAGTTTAAAAGTGATGTAAACTCCTTACATGATTCATCAGATGCAAGTGATGATGAACTTAATGCATCTATAAGAAGATCTCCAGTCGCAAAGAAAGAAATGTTACCAGCAAAAACATCATCAAATGATACAACTGCATTAGATAAACATGATATGGAATTAGTTCCTCATTCGAACAAGGAGATTTCACTGATTGATACAAAAAAATTGAAGGATTTTTTACCTTCAAATGAAACAGAGAATAACAACACAGTACCATCATATATAGAGGAAGATGAGCATAGTGAACCTCAAAAGACTTCATCGACTTCATGTGTAAGCGCTGATCACAATATATCAGCTACTAATGTATGTAATGAAGAATCTGTATCATTTAACATTCCGGATGCAGCATCTATCAATAATGAAAGAGTAAAAGTGGCTGAAGTGGAGTGGTATACAGACAAATTAGAAAATAATTCTGAATGCTCTTTATTGGCATCTTCAAGTGTCGATAAAGGTCCATCTTCTCAAACAGATAGTCAGGAAAATGTGTTTTCATCCTCTATTAATGAATCTAGTAAATCTAATTTAGATGAAGTTCCATGTCGTAGTAAAGTTTTGATTGACAATGATGTCTCCTCATCCATTAACATGTTAACTACAGAATCTTCAATGAATGAACCCAAAGCGAAAAAGTCAATGTCATTGGATTTGAATTTATATGATAAAAAACATGAAGAAAGTACATCTATAATTGAAAACAGTGTTGCTTCGTCTTCATTGGCAAAAGCTGATGTCCTAGAAAATTTAAGTATTTCCATATCTTCACCACAAGTCAATGAACAAAGCAATGTTGAAACTGTAACAGAGAGTATAATTGATGTGCAGCTATCACAATCTATTGTCAATCTCAGAACATCAACTTCATTGAGTCGTACAGAAACCATGAACAACACTAGTATTAGTAATGCTAATTCCCTTATGCCAGAAACTAGTGATAATGATGCTAATATATTATCTTCAGACAAAGTAAATGAGCAAGATATTGCAGGACCATCTTCTTCGTCATTTGTTACAAGTCATACTTCTGAGGAAAAGGTGTCATCAAGATCTCAAAATGTTGATGAGTTAGACTCTGAAGTTGCATCTTTCCGGCTTCCAGTTCAGTCATCATTGTCTATGGATACAGATGAATCTTCAAATCAAAGTATTGAAGATCTCCCTGTATCTTCTTCATCAATGCATGAGCACAATGTTGTTGATACATCAGAGTTTAGATTAGAATCACAAGTTTTATTACCAATAGATATTGATGAATCATCAAACCTCAGTGTTGATGAACTTCCTGTGTCATCTTCAACCATTGCTGGACAAGAGAATGAGAGCCAGAACAATTCTCCTGAACCACCCAGTGATAGTTCTGTGACATCGTCACTAGCAACATCTGCAAGCTCATGCAATTGTTCAGTATCAACAACTGACCATTCGATGTTATGGTCCCACCCTGCTCGTGCAAGACAAGTATTAGGCCGAAGATATACCTCATTTTCATCAGGAGTTACTACTATACCAACATTTATTTCTCCACGATTGCGCATTGAAAGGACAAGATCGCTGAGTCCAACAATGTTTTCACCACCTTCACCTCCGTTATCACCAATTCCTCCATCACCACGGAGGTCTATTTTAACACCAATCATATCACCATTACCTACAACACCATTACCAGAATCCATATCTCCTCTTCCTCCATCACCGAAGATCACTTCTCCGCCACTGATTCGTGGGGCAGCCTTACTCCGTACTGACGACCCATCTGTATTTGCTCCAAAACCAGTATCACACAACACATCTTCTACTGTACAAGTATTGAAATTCACAATGGAGAGTAATAGAAACAGCCTGAATTTGCAAAGGAATGATTCATCTCCTGCACAAAGATTGGATCAGTCCAGAGTACGTGCTAGATCTTGCTCGCCAACTTTCTCAAGCAAACTAGTGCGAAATAGTCCATTCGATAGAAGTGTCGGTACAAGTGTCGGTACTGAAAACATACCTTCTCGTAGTAGCAGTTCTTTTGCATCTTCATCATCTTGTAATATTCACAGCTCAATTACCAAAGCCTCATGTTGTCCTTTTAAAGCTGAGACACCCAATCAATTGACAAATATAGCATTTTTGAAAACATCAAGTGATAAACCATCAACCTCAAAAGATTCAGAAAGTACGACTGGTGCTGAAAATGAAACCAATATCTCTGAAACATCAAAAGAATCTAAATCACCAAAATCTTCTGAAATATCAGTTACACAACAAGGAGATGCTTGTGAGTTGATTAAACCATCTCCACAGTCATCAACGCAAGACAGCACTATTGAACAACGGATAAAATCTTTGAAAAACAAGTCAAATACCATGTCAATGAGAAGAAATATAAATATGTCTGTTGACAGTAACAATCCCGACTTTAGTGTGAAACGACTCGGTAATTATCTAGAATTAGATTTGAAGAAGAAAACTACCACTACGTATAGTTCTTCGACAATAACAAAGCCTGCTTTAAAAGACAATGATGTTTCTAATTTCAAAGCAAGCACCACTTCTGCATTCACCTCAAAAGAAACAAGTTGTTCAACAACAACAAAACCTTTATCTGAAGATATCAATGATTTCAAACAATGTACTATTTCTGCATTCATTTCAAAAGAAACTAGCTTGACAACGTCTAATGCTAAACTATGTTCGTCTATAAACGTAAGTAGTACGAATGTTTGGCGAAGGTTAGATAGCAAAAAAAGTCTTTTTAGGTTAAAGTCAGCTAATTTCCACACAGCTGATGAGAGTTCAGATGATGATTGTCTTCATATAGCTAGTGAAGAATGTTCCAGTCAAGATGAAAATGTTTCTAGTGCTTCTCTTGCAGAGAATTCAGGTCAAGACAAAATAGATGTTGTAAATAAAATTATTCCATCAAATGAAGATTGCACTGCTTTAAGTGAGAATCATGGTAAACCTGAATGCATTGAATCAGAGCCCCCTGTTAAAGAATTTGTGTCACAAGATGTTTTATATCAAAACAAAGTTGTTATCGAAAGAGATGCAAGACCCATTTCACAAAATACTGAAATAAAAAGTGCGGAAATAAGAAGAAAAAGGAAAAGTAGTCATGACGACAGTGATGGAAATGAAGTTAAAGCAAAGAAGTCAATGAAAGTCAATAGTAAAAACATTCGAAGTGTGTTCACTGTAGCCTTAGGTGAGTCAAGTAAAGGGGATAGTGAGATAGAAGAAGGTGAAATTTCAGATGATAATAATGTGGTTGAATCAAATCAAAGCAATGTCTCATTGCTGAAAAGTGTGGAGTCAGAAAGTTCTATCCTTAGCTCACAAAAAAAGCCATTATATCCAAATGCAGAAGTTGCAAGCAATTTCCAACGTGATCTAAAGAAGACAAAAAAGAAAGGGGTATTGGTGAAGCTGTTGTTTCATGCTGTTAATAAGAAATTACTTTCAAAATGTGATGTGGTGCAAGCTTTGTTAAAACCTACAAATTTGTCCACATTACATCAATTATCAAGCAGTATTGTTCATGTAGTAAAGAATTGTGATAAAACTTTACTTCCAACTACTTTAAAGGAACTTGAAAGTCGCACTCCTCAATCATCATCAACAACAAATTCAAAACAAGACTTCAATAAATCTCATCCGCAGGCTCAGTATATTTCTATCCCAGTTCTTACCTGTTTTGAAAGTGACTTACTTTCTGTTATTATTTCTGTTATACACGCAAAGAATTTTCCAAACTCTGTAAAGAAGATTTTAAATGACTTACAAAACGAAATATTAACGAAAGAACAAATGCTTTCATGTGAACGTTTAGCATTATGCCGCATGTTTGCTGCAATTTGCAGACAATACAAAAAAATTGACAGACTTATTGCATTTATTTATGCATTGGCTTATGATGATATGAGTTTAATAAACTTTCCAGCAGTTTTCATCACTTTTTATACAGTTTGGCCAGCTGTTGTATCAAGAACTAACCTTATTCTTCAGAACAATGAATCACAACTAGATTTAACTCGAATCAAAATATCTCCGCTGTCATCGACCTTACAGTTTATTGCATTAGTAGAAAGTTTTGATAGAAATGAAATACTCTCTCAAAATATTCTTCAAAAATTATTAACTTTAAAATGGTCAAAAGATTTCTCAACAAATGATAATTATAGAAAGTTTATTTTTGAGTTGTTTTCATTATTATCTTGTAAACAGTTATCCTATTTTGAAAATAACGATAATTGTACAGAAATCTGTCCATTTGCAATGTCTACGATTAAAGCTATTGAACTTTTATGTAAACGAGTAGGCTGGGAATGGACTTGTAATTTCATTATTTATGAGAAAGTGGTGGATCAAGTAAAGACATTTTTTAACGGATCAAGTGATCTGCATCCAGATACTGTTGCCATATTCATCCGTCTGTCTGGTGAGCTGTGTCGGTATGGTGTACATTTGAAAATTGATTTGAAATCATTTTGTCAACTTTTAGTAAATATTATAGAAAAAATAGTTGATTCAGATGTTACAATGAATCAGGTTGAAATATCAATTGTATACGCATTAATGGTTTTAGCACCAACTGATATTGATGTTTGTTCTGCGGCACTGAAGAAGTGGATTGCAAATGCAAGGCGCCGGGGTATAGTTGTCCCTCATGATTTTTATAGTAATATTTCTGACAACATTGTGTAGTAATATTTATTTATCTTATTTATTTATTTGTGAACGATATATTTTTTCTTGTGTTTTTTTTTGTAAAAACTTGTTGATGTTCATTTATTATCAGGGATTGTTGACAATATATGGGAAAATCTCTTTATTTGATTGGTTGATGTATTTTAGGTCGCCCACACACTTTATTATTTTTTCTTTGACTGCTAAACAGCGAAATTTTCATGTTGCAGAACTTTCACGGAATAAAGTATTATTATATATAATGAAATTGTTGTGATTCATTCAATTCAGTATTTGATATTTCAGTTCTTTAAGTGAACCAATCAGAAACTATGAATATCAACCAACAAAATGGTAGATTTCCCACAATTTGTTGACAATCTCTAAGCAGTGCTGTTTTATTAGAAGTAAGATCTTGTTTCAAATAGAAAATATATCTCTTGAATGTGCACACTAAATGTATTTGATTTTGAGAATGGTTTCTTCAGGAGAATAAGTTTGATTTTTAAGCACATCTTTTTTTTTCTATAAGCATAACATTTATAAGCAAGCTCAGATATGTTATTTCTTCTTCTTAAGCTATTCTTTTTAAGCGTAATGATAGAAAAACTCTAGCCTGATCAGAAAGTGATAATAATTTTAAAGATAAGCATGAATTTTTAATTTAAGTAAACTAGTGGAGGAAGCAAGACCTTATTTCAATTAATCAGTAGCAGTTAGATATATATATTTTATGATAACGAGTCAAAGTATTTTTTTCAGAACTATGATCTTGTCAAAATAGAGAATTTTTATTGTATGCCTTTGTAACATAGCAACGGATTGCCCTCATTCATATCCTGTATATTGTATATATCTCAAATGTAATCATGCTACATTTATTGTAATATTCTCATCTTGTTTATATGTGGTATGCGTGTTGTGTGTTTGTGAGGTCCCCCCAGACTTGGTGTTTGTGTGTTTGTGTGTGTTATTGATATCAGCAGACATGATTGTGTTCATGGAATTTCCTGATTTCAGGAAAAAAATACTTTTTAAATTCAAATTATTTATAGAAAAGTCTCCAGAAATGCCATTTCTGGTCATTTGAAGTTGCTTAAATCTTAAAATTTCTCCATTGGGCTTACAGTGCTCCCCAAACCCTCAGCTGCTTGAAAACTACGCTTGTCTCCTCACTGCGCTTGTTTTTGATTTTCATGAAAAAATATTTCAACCTGCTATCATGTCCAAAACAAGCAAAAAGAGCAGTTCTTTAAAACTCATTTACTTTTGTTAAATTTTATTGAAACCTCCCATTGAAACATTAGCACTTATCTGTGAGGGCGCTTGCTTGGTCAAGTGGTGCTTTATTGGGTCTCAGAAAAAGAAAAGGCACTTAATTGAGTTATTCAAGCTTATTCATGCTTAATCATGCACCCATGTGCGCTTATTCAAGTGAGCGCTTTTCAGGTTAGTTTTTGCGTTAGTAGATATTACAGATATGCGCTTATTCAGCAGGGCTCTTCTTCCAATAAATACACTATTTTCAGTTTATATTTTGCTTAAAAACAACCAAGCATGGCTAAAAATGAAGAATCAACTAAGAAAATTGAGAACACACAGGGAAAGTATGGTCTTGATGGGCTAATTTTTTTTTTTTAACTGAGATAATATTATGATTACTGAGATTTGAGATGTACTAAAATGTTTGTAATGTATCATATTAACAAAAGAGTTGTTTATTTAGTACTTAGTAGTAGGTAAATTTGCCATTTCATTGGTTGATCATAGCATCATCAAGAATCTGATTGGTTCAATTCAAAATGTCATCATTTGATATTTTGTCAAAGCTAATAAAAATAATAATAATAATAAAAAGTTTTTTGATTAACCAATCAGGTTCTTGATGTAATTTACAACCAATTAAACACTGAAATTTGCTGTAATTTTATGTAATTTGACTATCCCTAACCCTTAGTAGTATGCTGAACTAATATTTCCATGTATACTTTAAAAAGTTAAAAGGAGTCTGTCACAAAATAATGGTTGAAGTTGATATTTGATTGGTTGGAAATGATATTACTCCAGTCACACTGATCAGTTAATTCTCAAAATTAACAGTTTCGAAAAGCCTTTCAATTTTTGAATTTTTTCATGCGAACAGACATAAAAACAACCATTGCAGTATTAAATCTTTTGGTAGTTGTTGATTATAAACGTGCTATTCAGAAAAGCTGCTCTTCTTGAAGTACTGTAGCCAAAAAGAACCTGGATGAGCTACTCTATGGTAAGAATTTTTTGTGGCCAGAAACTTTAGTTGTTGCACGATTTTAGCGCTTTTATACAGAATAATTGTAAAACATGAAAAATGAAAACAACAACTTTTCTTCTGCAAAAGTTGATTCCTGCTATTTGTTTGGAAATACTCCTCTAAAGTTTATTCCTGGAAAATGCAATCATTTTGCTGCCAAAGTCTCTTGCTGCAAATGTTTCTCACCTTTTAAGTAATTCTTATCTAATCAAAACTACTTAATTTATCATAATTTTGAGACAATGATATCCTATAAATGCTATTTTTATGTTGTAAATAGATTCCACTTTTTACTATATATTTTGTTTCATTAATAATCAAAAGTTCAGAGATTTGCATAGGAAATAGTCAATTCCACGCACTACTAGAAAACACGGCAGGTAACTCTCATTTCATAGTAAAAAAGTTATAGGGCCAACTTTTCTTTTTGATCTCATTTCTGAACAGTCAATGCCTTTTAGTTCTAGTTTTTTGCATTTGAAAGCTTTTCTATTTGGCTTTACCGATAAAAAATTGTAAAATTTGAAAACTTTGACAAAGGGGCTCATGTGGGGCTAACATGTGATACAATCATTTTTTACCATATCTTGTCTTATGGTATATAATTAGCCATTTCCAACCCAAAGTCAACTTATGGGCAGGTTATTGAAAGAAAGGGCTATAAAAAGGGTTTTTGGGGTCCAATAGGCCCTATAATACCAATCAATAATACAAACAGTCAAACATCACAGATAATAATCACTTTCCAAAGCTTTAAAATGAATATGATCAATTTTGTGAGAGGCTTTGACATCTCTCAAAACTTTTCTATTGATTCCAATAGGTTTAAGGCGTTCCTTGGTCCTTCGGACGTCATTTTGGGCTCAAAACTGTCCGAAAATCAGTATTTTTGAGTGCTATAAAATCTTTAAAAATGAGTGATAG
>JAUKPT010004795.1:0-10863 GCA_032273505.1 Nanomia bijuga
TACAAAAAATATAATTTTTTTGTAGTCTTATCCCATATTATATATCCTCCCCATAAAAACTAAATTCATAGTAATGTTAATTGGTCTTTCAACAATCACAAAAACACACAAACACTGGAAAGACACTACAAACTAACCTATGCAATATATAAATGAACATGCTCATTTTAAATAGTGTATATATAGTAAAGTATAACGTATCAAATGTAGATAGGAAATATTTTTGTAACATCAAGCAAGAGTAGTTAATAATTTAAATCATGATAGACGTCTTGTCTACCTCCTTCCCACTCCCAAATCAGATCCTATGATACTTATGTAAACAGTATAAGTTCAAATCAAAATGAATTCTTTTCACCAACTCTGGATACGTTTGTGGACTTCTACGTTTCGATACCCCATCAAAATGAACAAAAAATAAACAAAATTTTTTAAAAACTTGAAAGCAAGGACTTACTTTGAAGGTCTCATAAAATGGCCGCTTATTTTGTATGTAGAATTCAACAGCGCGTCAGCTAATCCGCAGTAGAATTTCACACTTTTGCCAAATAAATATAAAAGTTACTTACCA
The DNA here is from genome assembly GCA_032273505.1 of Nanomia bijuga. Taxonomy (NCBI): domain Eukaryota; kingdom Metazoa; phylum Cnidaria; class Hydrozoa; order Siphonophorae; family Agalmatidae; genus Nanomia; species Nanomia bijuga. The sequence continues at coordinate 572 of JAUKPT010004795.1, forward strand.
GCTTTAGGTCGCTGTCTTTTTTTCACTAAACCATGTTGCATCGTATTATTCTGATCGGACCAATCAAGAAAGTCCCTGCCGTACGTCAGATATTTCCCATTCAACAAATAATCCGTCATAAAGAACGACGACACGCTCAAAAAGACGTACATCGTTTTCACGCATATATTCCACCAAATACGCATCCGTAATTGCGATAATGAGTTAATGGAATAATTGAAATAATTGCGAACTATAAGGTCTGTATCATTACTAACTGATTTAATCGCTTTTTTGAGGCTCACCAAGTCTGTGTTGACGATCAAGAAGAATATATAAGGAATATAAAAAAGTACGGCTAACGACGCGATGTAAAACGGCATCCACTGATAATGAAGGTAAAACATCCTCGTCATCGTAATACAATTTTCGTGATATCCGTTAAGGTCCTTTGTCTGGCAAAGTGAGCCCGTTATCCGATTTATCCCGTCGTAATCCACGCGTTGTCCGATCCCGTAGTAGCCACTCTTATCTAGCTTGTATCTCATCTCTTCGAATATGTAGAGACCTGAGATCCAGCACGCAGAGTGGATAAAGTCTTTTGAGAGGACGTTGTCTTTGGAGACCATGCAGTTGACGCGGTCCGTGAAGAAATCATACCCCATAATGATGCTTGAAACGAGGAGGATTTTCGTCATGAAAAGTCGGTTGTATTGATCACAATATCCGTCATGACGGGTTTTGATTTTGAGCGACAAGACGTCTTGGAGAACACGGATCGATATCATTTTTCTCATGAGGAAACTTTTCTTTTTGATTTATTTATTAAGGAAATAAAAATGGATACCAAAAAAAATATCAAAACAATTTCAACGCATCTATTAGTCCAAACCACCATCTTTTAGTTCAAACCACCATGCAGATTCATGGACAAGTGTTGTTCTCCATTGTCTCACTTACCCCTTGTCTTGATTACACCGGTTCTTTAGATATAATATATTCATTTTCTATTCTAAAAAAAAGATGTGAAAAATACAAAACACGAAGGTTTTTGAGTACTGTATGCAAAAGATCATAATAGAAAGAAACAACGTAACAAAAATATATATTAACACCCTAAACCCCTTCCAGAGCCCTTGCAATATCCATCATATCATTTTTCTTCATCTATCTTTTTTTTTTGGATATTCCTGTTTCTAATCTAAAGTAAGATTTTATATCATTAAACATGAAGGAGAAGGAAATATCGCGTACAAACAAAAAAAAAGTTGATCATATTTTGCGAATTGATATGTAAGTACACTATTCCAGGAAATTCTATTGTTTTCAACTGAGATTCACAGAAATCCTATTGTTTTCACAGAAACCTCGTACACCTTGAAAAAAAAAGTGATATTATTAAAGTACAATTCAAAAGTCTTGACACTAACTCTAGGTCTTCATAACTCCACCATTTCTCAACCAATTACCTTCATTTTTGGTCGGGTAAGAACTATAGTGAAGTACTTTGATAGAGTGAACAAATAATTTGAAAAAATGGAAGGAAGTAGGGAAAAACGAAGATGAAAATTCGCAACTACTCGTAATAATGGTTTGTTTGATTTGAAAGTTGTATCAGACTTTTGAAATGTATTTTAGTATCACATTATTTAAAAAACATGTGTTCAAGTACTAGTGTTAAGGAAAGCACGATCGGCTAAGGTTAACTCTATCCCGGCCTTTAATCCCTGACTACCGGTAAAGAACTTCTGCTAAATTCCCACATAATTTAAAAAGATCCCGATAATCCTATTCTTCTCCCATTAATCGTATTCACACACATGTCATAATTTTCATTTATTCCAAACCACGCCACTGCTAGCCATGAAGGTGTCACTCCAGGAGGGTCATGAATAACACATGAACTATAGATGAATTATTGATGCATTTGAGACACAGATGACATGTAGAAGTGTCCTGGATTCTATTTTTGGAAATACGTGATGTCATTTTCGGATTAGAATATAATAATGTGTCTGGGTTGCTGGCTATTTCAAAAGTTCAACTGAAAGTACATTTTAAAAGTCTTGACACTAATTTCTTTATAACTCCACAATTTTTCAACCAATTACCTCAATTTCTTGTCAGGTAAGAGCTATAGTAGAGTACTTTGGCCTAGGGAAAGAAAAAATATAAAATGAAAGGAAGTAGATGAAGAGCAAAATTTGAAAAGTTATACTAGTGGGTGCGCTCTTATCTCAGGATCTCAAAACATATTTCATTTCTCCTTTAACTCGAATATTTTTTGAGAAAAAGTAGTTTTTCCTCGAAATGATCTACTCATTTCGCAACTAAATTGTAGTTTGATATTTTTTCTAATCAAGTGTCTATATCATGAATCATCAATGATGATGAATTAAAATGTGAAATCTAATATCCAGAGATCACGAGAGAAAAGACTTAAAAGTAAAAACATAAATCTGATTCGTCTGGAATGCTTTTTTCTTTCAAGATTAGCAATTGCTTCCGCTGACATTTACTATTGAATGTAAATCTATCAGAAAATCATCTGCTTTTTGTGCAGAACTGATATACTCACCAATTAAATAAAAATCTTGTTTCATTTTCTGTACCTCGAAACCAGTCATTGAAATGTTCAATTTCATCTATTTTACTGGTTGGATAACTTACATATCATTTGTTCCTGCTTTAAACAAACACTTATTAGTAATTGTCGCCAAATTTTCACTATTTTAGCCGTTTGATTGGTTAAAGATTACAGCATCATGAAGCTTATTGGCTCAATTCAAAATGTCACAATTTGATGTTTTTGTTTAAGTCAAAAATGAAGAAAACATTTCTACATGAACCAATCAGAATCTTGGTGATGTAATTTCCGACCAATCAAAAGATAGGATTAGCCATAATTTGACGACAAACACTTATGAGATAATTGTTTTTGGATTGAGAATTATTTTTAAAAGGAAAAAGGAAACAGAATAAAAATGTAAATGTCGTCACTTTAAACAAACTGGAAATTCTTAGTTAATTAATAACTTTTTGAAGTTTAATTTATCTGCTTATGATAGAATCGCATGTTGTATATGGCTTTACGTTGAATGTTGTCTTATCTTATATTCTGACTTATTTATGGTCTGAAAATAAAAATTAAATTTAACCCTGATTTATACAAAACAAAAGTTAAACTTTATATGACCAGTATCCCAAAACTATTCTGTTGTTAACCAGAGGTCGAGAATCTTACCAGCCGGCAGCCCAGTGGCGGATCTGGAGTGTCTTCAGTGTCTTTATGAAGACACTTATTTTTGATGAAAATAATTTATTTTGGTAGGTTTAAAGACTAAGTTGGCCTCTAAGTTGTTATACTGAGTTTGAGATGAGAGCAAACACAAGGTCCTGAAGTATGTGTTTCCACGTGTTCAATGCTTCAAATATTTCTACAGCTTGAGGTAAATTTCATTTTTGAAGACACTCAGAAATTGATCCAGATCCGCCACTGAATAATTGTCAATGGGACACGACGATTAGCGACTACAAGAAAACGCAATAAAAAAGTTTAGCATTAGAGAGTATCGACGAGATGACGGTTATTTATGATATAAAAAGAATCGAATACCAGAGAGCCTATGAACGATATTCCTTCGCGTTTGAAATAGAAGCGGACGATCTTCCATCAATTATGCATGAAAATCTAGATGCCTACCTTAGTGTGATGGCCAACATAATCACTGTTGTTTTTGCTTGTTGATAAACTTAGTTTCCCCACACGTTTTTGTTTGTTGTAAATGATGGGGAAACTATTATGGCAGATGTTGATTGCGATGTTTTCTCTAGTTTCCCCTAGGGGGGAAGCATAATAATTGAAAAGACCAGTTCCTAATTTCCAGAAATCTTTTCATAAATAAACATGTTATTAGGTTGCTGAGGGGAGGGAGCTCCCACACAGCCAAATACAAGAAAGGCAACATAGATTTTCACGACAATTGAAAAGAATAATTTGTTAAAAATGTGACAAAAATTTTTAAATTTTAAATTAAATATGTGGGAAGTGATTTTCGCAGTTTGAGACTGGCCAAATTTTTTCGCTAGCATTTATTTTTGCAAATTTGACAAAAAAACGAAAACTAAGTGCAATAATGAATTTCTGCAAAATCAATAATTCCCTTAAAATAGAATTTGAAAGTTAACATTTGTATTTGTGTAGATCGAATGAATAAAAAATGTTTAATACATCATTATATTTATATGTACGTAAATATAACTTTTCTAAATAAAATAAAATAAAATAAAATAAAATTTTGCGTCAGATCAAAGAACAAGTATTATCTCCACACCTCTACTAAAAGACAGAATCAAGATAGCATATTAAAGGATATTCAACATCTTTACAGATAAACTATATCTAAATATATTGAGTCCAAGTTAAAATTATATCTTGCATATTCATTCGAAAAACATAAAAAAACATTAGTGACAGAAAACACGAAAACAACATTAAAGATAATAACAGTACCTCACACAACAGAGCAAAAAAAAACCTAACTCTAAACTGCAATTGCCTAAATAATTTTAAGACTTATGCAAAAGACTTATCACATTATAAACATTCCACAGCAAAGTTTATAAAAGCCCAAAACACTACATTATGTAATGGAATCTTGATAATATGTAAAACGAAATAAATCAACACTTTTTCTCTCTCAAGGTATTTAAAATTGTCAGACGTGACATGTGTAGACAGCAAGATCATCGCAATATGTGTTTGTTTAAAGGTTTTTGGCAAGAAGCAAATGAAATAACTATATGCTTGAATTGTTTAACAATAGCTTTTTCCATGAAATGAGTTGACATGTAAATTACAAGTTGACTTTGATAAGTTATAAAGATCTCATTAAAACCAGACGAAAAATTGTCAGAGTACTGATTTTTAGCTTTAAAGTTGTCATTGTTCTTAAATAAAAAGTCTCCCTCTCAATGAGTTTTAGTGCATTTGTATAAAAAAAAAAGTGCGTTTGAAATCAGTGACATCATGAAAATGTCAAATATGGCATCTTTGAGCGTCTATAAAAACAGAAGAGGATAAGAAAAGTCAAATTTTAGTACAGTTCCCCTTAAAGTCAAGCAGGGGTAAATATTCTGTGGTCACACTTCATTTCTTTTTTTGCAATGTGATACAAATAAACTTATATGTAAAGCCAGGGGCAGATCTGGTGTGAATTCAGTGTATTACACTCATTATAGAGCAAATATTTATTTCATGAGTAGATTAGATACTAAGAAAAAGGACTAGATTCACCACCGAAAGGGTTCTTTAAAAAATCTTCAGCACTGAATCACTATACGACGCCTAACAGTTTTTAACTCAAGATAAACGTTTTGTTTTCTCTCCTTTAAGTAAAGATTAAAAAAATTCTGATTTATATAGAAATGACCTAGAAAATATATCCAAAAAACATAAGAAGCTAATCTAAAAAATACCTCTTATCAAAAAGCTTACAACGCCCTTATATATCATTTCACAAAAATTGACTAATACATTTTGTAAAGATTTGACTAATTGTTTTTAAATTTTCACTTCAACTTTTTCAACTGGAATAAGCACAAAACCAAAATAAATTAACTTCTTATAGTCAAAACAATCAAAAAATGTAGCAACTTTTTCATCACTTCTAATTTGAACACAGAATACAGTATTTAGTAGAAATATCAATTTGATATCAGATCTTTAATACATATTTCAATGCCAGATCATTATAATATTCAAGTATCAGATGACAGAAGTTATTCCAAGAAAATATTGTGTTGACATCTGTTATTTTTGACTTATAAAATATGAAAACTATGTTCACACTAATTATCATTAAGGTCAACAGTAATCTCTAAAACTAAACATATTGAATAGCAACAATTTTTAATTCACTTATATGGATTAAAACGTGACAAGTATATCTAATATATCAAGTCAAACAATTCATTACAGCATTAAAGAGTGCAATACAAGATAAGCTATCATTATGATTTTATCATATTAAAAGTTAAACACAGAAGAACAACATTTTTAAAAGAGTAAATAAACACAATATTGACTTGTTGATCAATAATAAGTCTACGTTTTATCTACGTTTTATTTATCAAGAATAGTAACAGAAATTCGTTCTTAATTATTTAAAAAAAAAATAGTAAGTAGTACTTATGAGAATCTTTAGATCGATTCAGCATACATGGTTTCAGCCCCCCTACCCTAACACACATGAGTTATGATGGGGAGGGGGAGTATATTTTCACTTAAAGTAAACTCATGGGGGCCAGGCAACAAGTGTCAAAAATTTGCTGATTGTTACTTTTATCCTGGCGAATTCCCAGGGCTGTATTACGATGGGGGGGGGGACTTTCATATCTTTTAAATTTCTCCATGGATCATTGTAGTGCACTCTGGGAAAGAGAAAGTATTTTTGCAGATCTGAGGCTTCAGAGACATTAAGAGTATATTATTTAGTAACTCTAGCATCATCAAAAAATCTTTTCGAGCACAGAGATGCATCTATATCTTGCAGGGCCCAAGAACACTCCCTCTTGGCACTCTTGACAATACATCTACAACAAATTGTAATAGTTTGATCGGTTGAGAAAGATTCTTACCAAGACAGAAGATTACCATCTTTGTCAATTCCTTTGATCTTTTCCAGACAAACAATATCATTGTTTTTGTCTTCTTCAAAAATATTACAATAAATCCTATTAGAATCCAGAGCACTTAGCTAAGGTGATCTTGATATTGTGTCACACGCACATATCGATTTTTTTACCCCTGCATCATTCAGTTTTAAAACAAATGTGTCTATTGATTTAACCACATGATATTGAAGAGTAATGATGTGTGCAAGAATTTTCCTTATTCTTTGCAAATTCATTTTTCAAATCACTGTAGTATTAAAATATTATTCAAAATCTTGACCCCCCAAGGGGTTTGGAAAATTTGAATTTTTCACTTTCAAATGGGCCAAAATGGCTTACTCTGGTAGTATTTTCTTAACAACCTTAATCCTACTACAGCAAGTAAAATCTGCAAGTAAGATCGATGTTCAATGTTATAGGTAACAACATATATTCTGCAAGTTGAACTAAATACTGAACCAAACCGGGGAATGACTCACCCTCTATTTTTATTGCATTTTTTGAGCCTTTAAGCAAAAAATTTGAGAATTTCAAAAAAACAACAACCCTGAAATCAGGTTTAAACCTGAACATTTCTCATGCCTGTTATAAAGCTGAATGATACAAAAGAGATTTATTGCTGCATATTGAACATAGTAGGGACATTAAGCATAAGCATTAGCAATTTCAAATAAAACATAAGTAGAAAAACTGCTATTGAAACATATTGTGCATTGTAAATTTCTTGCTTGTAATGCAATTTAGCTTTGACTAATTCTTTTTACTCTACGAAAATTGAGAAGTGTTTGCTCAAACAAGGCTTTAAATTAGTTCAGAAATTCGGCACACACACACATGTTTCATGATCAAACATAAGCAATTTCACAAACTTAAGAAGTTGTTTTACTTAAGCCAAAACACATTTTTGTGCATATCTACACACGTAAACAAAACTTCAAAAACAGCTTAATTTAGGCTCCATGAAATCTGTACTTTAGAAACTGCCATCTCATTGCTGTAGTAGATCTCACAGGGGGCCAATCTAATCAGCTAATCAAAAGCATGAAGTTATGAATTCTCAGGAATTTCATATTATACAGCTGAGTGTGAAAAGCTGTGGATGATTCACCTTGTACTGGTTGCTTCTACCCTTATAGAATCCTTCTAACACAATTTAGTAGAATCCTAAGAATACACAATAAATATGCTATACATTGGACAGCTTCCATTCAGACTACAGATTTGATACATCATTTTGCATGAAAAAACGATAATCGTGCTAAAAACACTATTGTGTTCAGTCGTTCTTTTGCAAACATAAAATTTCCCAAGAAGGCTTTAAATTTTTAGCTCCCCCACCATAAGCATCGCCAACGTTTTCTGACATTTCCTGACATCTCAAGACAGTCTTTGTCAACGTAATTCCTTCAAATGTTACCTTTAATGTGTATTATACCACGAAAGATGATAGCATAACCACAAAAATCAACGTGTAGCAAAATTAAAGTTAACATCATTCCACCCAGTGTCAGATCTGGTCCTTTTTCTTAGTATCTTCATAAAGGATTTCACTTAAGACTTATCTTACAGGAGGCTTATTGTGGCTCCTAAATGGGTGATCCATTTATCTTTATGTTCTAAAATGAGTCTATTCATGAATACACTGATTACATTCCATATCCACCACACTGCTTATAAAGCGCCCTCAGAAACTAAAGCTCTAACTTAAGATGACTAAGGTATAAGGTATAAGGTATATGCACTTATTGTGAAACTGGCATAGCCATAGGCTAATCTGCGGACTTTAGTTCCATCAAGTGTTTTGTCAGGTACCAACTGATTACCCGATTTCCCTCACATGGCATGGGTTGACTTGACAGACTTACAGCTTAACGATTGTAGTATCACACTTCATTTCATGTTAACTAGCCTTCAATACTTCAGAGTAGCATTTTTTTTTTTGACGCGACTGGGTATTGAACTCAGATCGCACGGTATCTAGTATTGGTTCCATATCCACCACTGCTTATAAAGCACCCTCAGAAACTAAACCTCTAACTTAAGATGACTTATCAACCAAATCTTACACTATCTAAGGAAAGGGATGTGTCCTTTTGTTTCCCCTTCCTACAACTGGATACCCCTTTCAATAATAGAGTTTCAATTAAAAAGCAATGCAAAATTATGGCATTAAAATATTTTTCCTGACATTTCCCGATGGTTGGAACCGTGGGGGAGTCTGTGACGCTTCTTTTTTACTGTCAATGAGAATAAAGAACCTGACATCAATGACATCAATTGATTTAGATTGAATAAAAAACACCTTGCATGGTTTACTCACAGGTCTCAAGTTCCCCATCGCATCATAATTCAAGTCCTCCCAACAAGTCAAGTCCCCCCCATCACTGAGAGAAAGCTGTTACTCCTCCCATGAGAGCACATCCCTAACATTTACCTTTCTGACCCTTGGACCCAATCTTGTATCACGTGATAATCCTGGCTGTTTCTTAATCAACAGTAAATATTTAGGCGAAAAGCGCCCACCCCTCAAAATCGTTAATTATAGAGCATTTCGGAGCTCAGAAATTCAAAATTTTCTTAAACACCATGGTCGGTGCAGGTATTTATTAACATTGAAAAATTCTCTTTTCTTAAGCATTTAATTAGGTTCTGAAATTGAAAATTCTCTTGTCAAAGTGAGAACAATGCATGAAAAACCTAGTTACGATTAGAAACTATTTTTGTAACTCAACTCTGAATCAAAAATTAGGGGAAGAAGTAAGGTATCTTCCAAATGCAGTGGGGAAAAAATATAAAGGTTTTCCGCCAAAATATATACCGTTGTGCTTAATTGAAAAACATACCAATTTGTGGAAATGTCATCACTGCCAACATTCAGAATTCAAGATGAAATAACTATGATGATCTGTAATTAGTCCTTTCTTTCAATGCAGGAAAATAAGTAGTTTATTTTTGACAAAAGTCTGAGCCTAAAGTATGGAAACAGAAAAGAAAAGAATATTCTAATATCTCAGCATCTAACAATTATTACAACAGTTCTTCCATACTTTCTGTGCAAATATATAAAAACAGAACAAATTTGTTAATAAAAGAGGACATAATAACACATTTTTGGACATTTTTGGGCATTTTCCGACTATGTTTGACTTTTTCAACAATTTTTGACGTTTTTCAACATATTTCAACATATTTCGACATTTCTGGACTTTTTCGACTTTTTCGACTTTTTTCGACTTTTTTCAACATTTTTCGACATGTTTCAATAGTTTTTGACCGTCGAATTATGTCGAAAAAAGTCTGGGGACCTCTTTATTCTATTACTTTTATGTGATGAAAACTACCAATAGAAACAATTGGGAGCTGCTCAAAAAGGCAGAAACATATTTCAGACTGTCATAAATGTGTAACATCAAGCACATGCAAAAACTAATATAGGGTCTCGAAACACGTTTTTTTGGGCCAAAAATCACCTAAAATAGAGGGAAATGACAAAATCCAGACAAGTGCATTACATACATTAATTCACATTTGTAACTAATTTTTACAGAAACTTGACATAAAGCATTGTTCGTGGCCCAATGTAGGGATATTAAGGGGTCAAAACGGGGGTCAAAAGGTCAAATTATACCTATTTCTAG
>JAUKPT010004796.1:0-10861 GCA_032273505.1 Nanomia bijuga
AGAGATATTTGAAAAAAGTTTTTACTAAATATAATTTTTTCCTTTTCAAATTTGGCTACAATAATTTATTTAACCTATTTTATAATGTTAATAATTTATTTAATTAACCATTATTGTGCCTGGATGCGAGACACCTACCGGGCGGGCATTTTAACTATATGTGACATCCGCATGTAGCTCTTTTTTTCCTTTTTTGTAATTTTCTTATTTTTATCTAATCATTTAAAAGAAAAGGAAAAAGAATGAATAAAATTGTAATAATAATTATAAAAAAAAATAAAAAATCTTGTAATATTTATATATAAACAGATAAATTAAATATATTTAATTTATCTGTTTATTGAGTATTCAATTTTAGATTTTTTTCTTTAAATGTATTTCTTGTATGTTGCTTATATTGAATAGGCATTTCTTTATTTATTTAGTTGAAACAAAAGAGAAGGATACTGATTCAGCTGTACAGAACAGGTCTTTTGATACGGTAGTGGAATTGATGGTCAAAATGTTCTTAAAATTCTTTAAAAAAAAGCTGAAATGATCTAAAGCATGGAGTTTTCAACTTGCCTTATTACAGAGTGATATATTGATATATTTTTAATAAAAGAAAGTTTGTTATCAATTTGAACACCTAATAGTTTTTGAGTTTCAGAATTGCTAATTGTATATTCATTCGCATTGATAGATATTTCTGTGTCCTTGTCGCTTAAAAGTAAATGGAACTTTTCTGGATTTGCACAGAGACCATTGTTTTTGAACCAATCTAATAAAATAATACTTTCAATATGAGGAATAGTTTGGCTAATAGAGAAATTGTCATCAGCAAAATTAATAATATCTAATAAAATAAAAAGGAAAAGATCGATAGAATCTCAGGGCCAAGAACAGCCTTGAGAAACACCACTCACTAAATCTTGAATTGATTTTAACTCGTTGAATGGCTCTGATAAATAGCTATAGAGGGAAAAATTCATCTTGAAGGCTTTTATGTCTTGTGTGTCTTACATCTAGTTACTGATTTAAAAGATCAAAGTTTCCCGGACAGTGGTCTGTTTTTCTCAAAAAAAATGGTGGATATTAGTCTGTTTTTGGTCTGCTTTTTTCAGAAAATGTGGTCTGTTTTGGTCTGTTTAGCAGACTTGCTAGACTCTGCTAGACTCTGCTAGAGAATTAACAGCACTGGGGGAGGTTTATATGTTAGGAGTAAACGTTGCCTGGAGATAGGACTTTTGGCATCTGGGAGGAAATACTCACGTCTAGCATGCAAAAATATTTTTTGCCATCCAGGCGCTCTGGGTACCCTTATAAACATCCCCCTTAACCCTATTTGGACTGGGCTCGGACCGGGCGGAATCCGCCCCCCTCTCTAAAATCTTTCAAAATGAAGGAATTGAGGTATAACCTGGCAGAGTTATCTCTTGATTCAATATTTTGCCTACATCGGCACTTTTTTATGATGACCTCATTATAAATGTATAGAAAAACCTGCCAAATGCCTCCCTCGTGCCTCCACCCCTCAAATCTTTAAAAAGAATGCAATTTAATTGAGACTCCCTGGAGTTATAGCCCTTGGTATGATCTATCTAAAAATTCAAAGAAAATTATTTTGGTCCATTATTTTGCAGAAGCCATAATTTTTTGTGATGGCATCATTATATATTTTCTATATATGTTTGGAAAAACCTCAAGTGCCAGAAAATGACGCCACTAGCTCCAAATTTCAAAAAAACTGATGGAGATGTTTTTCATAAGACTATAAACATATCTTGAAAAGAATAGTCTCATATCATTTTTCAAACAAAAGATATCAGGTGTTTTGTTATGGTAAAAATGTATTGAAAATGTAGTTAAATCCATACCTACCCCTGACAAAAGGATGAGGCATAATCTTTTTCTATTTTTGAGTAATTGAAAAAAAAACACTAGAAGGGATCTCCCCCCTCCTAGTCCAAATAGGGTTAATGCGACTGAATCAGAAAATAAATTTATTTATTTGTTTTTGAACAAAGTGAATAAGAAAATAAATATTTTCAAAAACATAATAAAATTGCCTGGATATTTCCTTTACTTATTAAGAATTGATTCTTCTTTAGAAATTATTCAATGGCAGAAAATGAATTAATTTCACTTATCAAAAAGCTCAATTAAAAAAATGAAAGGTCCTAGAGTCACCCCGAGGAAAAGAAAAACTAATGAGCCCTTTTGTTACAATTCTCTTATATTCAGTCACATAACTTATCCTATTAATACTACGCTAACGGCAGTAACATGCTATTGCATCGAATCTTATCATTCAAATAAAGAATCGTAAATGGTAATCGTAAACCGGTCATTCAACGTAAACGTAAACAATAGATCAGTCACATTGGTCATTTCATTAGAATAATTTGAAGGAGAAAAAGAAGAACACTTGAATTATCAATTATTTATCTTGAAATATAAAGGACAGCAAACAGAAGATATGAGAATATGCAGCTGGGCAGAATGCACTTCCGAAGTGGTTGGTTACGTAAATTGAAACATGAAGCAATGTTATTCTTTGCATGTATAAGAAAAGAAGAAACTAATAACGAACAAAAAATGCATTCATTCATGTCATATATGCATGATGATCATCATGGCGTTACTATTTTATTTTATCAACAATTAAATGTCACAACAGATCGATCAACCCAACATCGGTTATATGCAGACCCTTATTTTACTTTTTCTCTTCGACTCTTGTCAATTGAGATGGATGATGGATGTTAGCAACAATCACAGTTTTCACTTTTCAGTTTTGCACTTAGATAGCAACTTGGATTAGCACTTGGTTGACTGGTTTTGACACTGCGGTCTTATACTTTAAAACTTTGAATTAAACTAACCATGAAATGGACTAATTAAATTATGAATTGGATTTTTTATAGTTTACATACTATTTTATTTTGTATTTCTGTTTTGCTTTGTTTATTTTGATGCTATCTTGTATGTAGCTCTAGAAGCTCTTCCATTGTAATTTTCAGTATCAAAAAAAAATGGAATTATTTTTCATAAATTTTCACAAAATTAGAAGTGAAATGTTATACGTATGCAAATTGAATGAGCCATGATGAGCTCAAATGTCAATTCACGGATAAAAACAGATAATTTTTCAGATATGTGATATATTTAGTTAGTTTCTTGTGTGTATTTAAATGGGTGATTTTCTTTTCACCTCCAACCCTCAGTCATAATTTGATTAAAGAGGAGAAGGAAGCTTTTTGGTCAAATCATCTGAAGGTTCTCTTTATTTTTGTATACAGAATTTATTGCTTTTTTCGCTATCAATTACTGACTTTTGAAATGGCAAAAATACATGGTTTTACCAATCAGAATTGTTGACAATTTTGGTGGAGCAAAAAATATCTAACTAAAATGGCTAAAATAAATTGTCAATACCATTGCTTAAGTAGTATGCTTACTACAAAAAGTCCTTTTTACATAATTTTAATAGACAGCGAGCATAATTTGAGGATAGGTATTTTGATACCTAACCTTGATAATTTCTAGGCCTTTTATTAAGTGCTTCCATATTGGTAAGGGATTTTTTGGGGTGAGTGAGGGGTTCGAAAAACTTTTTAAATTGAATACATTAATTTGAATTCATATTATCCTAAGTTGGTCCACACTATACTCCTTACCCCCCAACTCCCAAGAAATGAATAAAGTACCCCCTTAAAAAATCACCCAAAACAGGCCTAAAATTATAGGTTAATAGTGGTGTTAAATGCTGTTAAATGCTGTTAAAAATAACATTGCAAAAACTTATTATAGTTAAGTAATATTTGAGCGAACGTCAATTCACAAAAACTTATTAGTGGTTGAATCTTTTCATGTTTACAAACTAAAGAAATAAACATGTAGTTAAAAAAACTTATAATTTCCAAAGTGATAAAAAAATTTGAATTCAATATCATTATAAGAACATGCATCCACCGCTCGTTATCCATTCTAATCAATAATGTTTAGTCAACTACTCATCACACAAAAGATAGGCTTGGCACACAAATTTTAGACTTGGCCCTCAAAAATAAAACATGGCACACAAATATTTAGATTTGACACGCCATATTTTATGTTTGGCACACAAAATATTTTAGGCACGCATGGCACTTGATTTAGTAGACTCTGTGAGGTTGTGAATGTTGGGTATTGAGTGTTGTATGAATGTTTATCCTTTTTATTCTTGTAAATGAAGTATTTAATTCTTTTTTATCTCTTAATTCTATATTTTTAGAAATCAATATAAATATGAATAGCAACCAGTGCTGAAGATGTATCAAAGATACAAAATATATTTACTGGGAAAATAGTGTAGTGTTTGTATGCGTCATAAGTCTTAATTCAGTTGGTGAACCAGCCCTAATTTATTATGATGAGTAAAAAAGAAATTATTGTGGAAAGAAGCTTTCAAATTAGTGTCCATAACGAAAAGAGGATTTTGAAATGAGATCAACTGCAATATATACATTTATCCAGACGAACACCAAAAGGTTAACAAAGTCGTAGGGAGAAAATGATATTGGACAGGGTGTGTGTGCCAGGCCCTTTGGCAGAATATCTAAAAGATAATATACTCAATGATGAAATAGTAAAGGTAGTCCAACTGTGCTTGATAAATTGAGACCTTGTGGATATAACGTTTCTTCCAAATTTGTAAATTTACAATTTTTATCAAATCCATGCCTATCTGTAAGTTTATGAGTGTTGTGTAGATGAATTCCTAATGTATACTTATCATTAAGTTCAATTGAATCTGGTGTTGAACCGTCACTTATCATTTTGGTATACCTAATAAATTTTGCAATGTAACCATTGTTTCTGCAAGCTAACATTTGCGTACTGCGACCTACTATTAGAACAAATTTGACACTGTTGTATACAGTCCATGGACACACACAATGCAGGATGAAACATCCTGTGTCACACCATTTATAGCACTCCCCCACACAAGACACACATGCATGCATGCATGCAGTCACACATCCACTCTCCATTACACAACACATATACACTGGACAGCACACCTTTAATGAAAAGGATTGACAGGCAGTAAGAGCCTACACTACTTACATGTCTTGTCTTCTGTAGTCCACAACAACGCACAGCAGCATAAACGATTTTTCTGATGGTGCAGTCCCCAGATGCAGTCATAAACTGGAATCCTTGTTTTGTTTGAATCCTTTTGTTGTTTGACATCAGTTTGCAGTTTTTACACCCATTCCTATTACATGTTGTAGATACAGCAAATCTGTTATCTAAAGGGGCTCTCGCAGGCCAACCTAACCCCCCTTTTTTATTTGCTAATACGAAAGTGCTTCGTTGTACGAACCAAACAAAAAAAAACGCATCAAAAAATATTGATTTTTGGCCAAGTTATGGCCTTTTAAAGGTTCTAAGTTTTGATGGCTCATAAATCTCTCTTTCCTTGATGTATAGAATTGTGACGTCATCTGGGGCACCATTTTACAAATCGGGTATTTTTCAGAGTAGAACTAAGAAAGAAATGGCTTTAGAATGTGAAGAAAATGGTTTTAGGAAAATACACATTGACATTCCGACATAAAATGATTGCTGAATCCAAAAAAATAGGTTCTGAAACCTGGTAATTAACACAACTTCCAGTATGACGTCATCAATTTCGGGGGAGCTCATATTGGTCAATATCTAAGCTGATAATAATGATGTCGAAAATATCTAATTATCTAATTATCTTTTTTGTTTTAATATATCTTGTGGTTTATTTTTCATATTAAATGTCGAAACAAGCCTTCTTGTTATCAAATACATACATTTCTATTCAACATTGTTCTGTTTTCTGGCTAATTACCCTTAATTATTATTGAAACAGAAAACCACGGTATTAGATCTTTATGATCATTACGTAAAGGCCAACCAGATACAAGTGTATAGACCTATAAAGATAATTACATATATACATAGTTATAAGAAGCAGGTTCTTCATCTCCCCTTCGTAAGGAGAAATTGGTATTATAAGTTAGTTCCTCTATATCTCCCCTCAAATTTCGGTAAAACTTATGTTGGATGTGCATAATTGTCTACTGTTCTAATCGTCCAGGTTTGTTGTAGGTTTGTAGATTTCGCAGCATTCGAGGTATCTTTGAAGGAGGTCGTGGTGCGGTAGTTATGGTGTGTGGTGTTGCAGGGGCAGCCGGTGCTGCTGTGGGGATGGCCATAGTAGTCGATGGTGCTGCTACATGGTTCTCTACTACTGGTGTATGGGTGAGACCATTGTTCGTTTTAGGGACAATCGCTGAGGGCATTATTGCAGTTGTACGACTGACATAATCTGGTCGTAGAAATCGTCGATTACGTAACGTAATACGCCCGGATCCATCCATTCTAATGTTGTATTGGCGGTATGGTAGGCATTCGACTACTATTCCTGTCCGGTCCCATAATTTATGTTTCCGTGTATTGTCCTGGATGACTACATGTGTTCCGACGGTTAGTGGTTTCAATGGATGTGTTGCAGAGTTGTATTTCTCGAGTAAATGAGTGTTTCTCTGATGGAGTAAGACTTCTCGGGTTTTCGCAAGTTTCAGCCATTCTTCGTGTAACTGGTATTGGGATGGTAGGGTAGGTATTTGATCACGCAATTGCCGGTGAAACAGTATTTGAGATGGACTCAGGTGGATACCGGGTAGTGGGGTGTTGTGGTATTGTAGTATGGCTCTAGCTGTTTTGTCATTGTCCAGGGAGCCATTGCTAGAGACATTCTCACGAAGGATACGTTTTGCTGTTTTTACACCAAGTTCTGCCCTTCCATTTGATTGTGGGTACTCCACGGAGGATTTGCGGTGATGGATACCCCAGGTAGTGAGAAAGTTTTGGAATGCGACTGCTGTGAGTTGTGGTCCGCCATCACTGCCCAATTCCTCTGGTGTGCCGAATGTGATGAATAGCGATCGGCAACAGCTGATTAGTTGTGCAGCAGTGGCTGAGAGGGGGAAGTGGTATAAGGAGATCCAACCGCTGAATCGATCGACGATTGTGAGGTAGCCTCTGCCATTGATGTCGAAGTAGTCGCCACATACTTTCTGGAATGGCCACTCAGTTGGAGGAGTTACGATGATTGGTTCCCTCGATTGACTAGGGGAATGTGATGTGCAGCTTCGACATTCTGCTCTGAGATTTAAAACTGAGGAGTTAATCCCTGGCCAGTAAACCGATATGTTGGCACGAGATTTCATTCCTGTACACCCTTGGTGTGCTGAGTGCAGCAGCTGCAGTACTTTTGATCTTAATTTGGTTGGGATAACCAAGCGTTTGTCGAGTAATACAATGTTTTTGAATATTGAGAGTCTTTGTCTCATTTCCCAGAAGTTACGAATTGATGCTGGTGTTTCATTACGGGATCTCGGGAAGCCATTCAGTATAGTTTTGATGAGAAGTTGGTATGGCTCATCATCCTTTGCCGTATCACTGAGTATGTCCATTGTGATGGCGGCATCAGTGTTGCTGTTGTTAATATCATGAATTGCACTAATTGTGCAGAGGTTCAGGGTCTCTTCACATGACTCAATGTCCCAATTATCATTGTGTTCATCCTCGTGCTGATCAGGAACTTCGGTGCAGAGTGCAGCTACAGGGAAGTTGGGTGTCTCCTCTACTGGGTATCGTGATACTGCGTCTGCTCCGCGGTGCCATTTCCCAGGACAGTGCTTGATGTTGAATCTATAGTGGAGGGTGCGAGATTTGAAACGTTGCACACGAAGATTTTCAATGGAGCCGAGTTCACGGTCGTTAAAGAGCCCGAGGAGTGGCTTGTGGTCGGTTACTACAGTTAGATTAGGACATCCTAGAATAAACATGCGGGCATGTTCCAGACTCCAGGAGACAGCAAGTGCTTCACCTTCTAGGGGACAGTAGCCACGTTCTGTTTGTTTGGTGAATCTGGAACCGGCATAGACAAGCTTCCATCCTTCATTGCAACAATTTGGTATGTTGTCCATGGAGCAGGAGCAGTGTTTTTGAAGGAGTAGGTAGCCAATTCCGTCCTTGCTCCAGTCGCACTGGATGATGGTAGGACGAGATGTATCGTATGTGCGGATACCTTCTGATATGGCATTTAAGAGTGTCACTTTGGATTCCTCAAACAGTTTTTGTAAAGTAGCATCCCATTTGAAAGTAGAATTTGGTCGCACTAATTCACGGAAGGGTAGCATAATTTTGCTGATTGAGTATGCCCATGAAGTTTGGTTCACAAGACCGAACCAAGATCGTGCCCCAGTGATGTCCTTTGGAGCAGGGAAGTTTTTGATGGCATTTAGTAAACTCTCTGATGGTTCAATGCCTGTCGACGTAATGTGGAGTCCAGCAAATAGGACATTGTCTCTACAAAATTTGAACTTTTCTTTGTTGATAACGATTCCGTTCTCTGCGCAAAGGTTGAGGTAATCCCACGCATGGAAAAATGCTTCTTTAATTGTGGGTTTGAAGAGGCATGTGTCATCAACACATTTGACTTTGTCTTCCACATCCCTGATAATGTCGTCATATCGGAATGTGTAGGAATCTCCAGCAGAGATGTGTCCTTGTGTGAGACGTTTGTATCGATATCGCCCCCACTCAGTGATGAAGGTTGTGAGTTTTTGGCTCTCTTCATCTAGTTCGACTGAGTGGTAACCATCAACAGCATCGAATGTGGTCTTCTTCATGTGAGGTGGTATTTGACATGCTAGTTGGAACGGTGATGGGGTATGATGGGTCTCACGGAGGCATTGAGCATTGAGGTGTTGTAGGTCTATTGTACGGCGGATGGAGCCGTCCTTCTTTTGTAGGATGATCATGTGACTACACCATACTGTAGGTTCGTTCGCTGGTACTGGCGCGATTATGCCTCTTAAGACGTCCTCATCTAATTGCTTTTTCACACCGTCCCGTAAGTGTAATGGGACTGGTATCGGTGTATGATATGCTCGTGGTTTGGCATTATCGAGGACGTGAATGTGTGCCGGAGGTTGTCGACCAGACATGGTTGGAAAGGGAGTCGCTGAACGGTTGAATGCAGTCGCTTCAAATTTCTCCAGGAGATATTTCTCGAGATGCGGAATATGTTCCTCGGTTGGTGGAAATGGAATTTTCTCTGGACGAGGAGGAATTGTTTGAAGGTTGGTGCCGCTGTTGCTCTCGGTTGCACTGTTGATTGCACAGACTTCACCTGGATTGCTGTCCATCGGGAATGGGAATGTCTTTGGGAGAATTTTTGTTTCGGTACACCCTTTCCGACTAAAATAGATGCGGTCTACTTTGTCACATATGTACAAAGGTTGTTTTGTGACATGTTTTCCGATATTGAATTTAACCGGTATCCACCCGTGACATGTTAGTTTTGTGCCTCCCACTGCAGTGACAGATTTATTGGTAGGAATGAGGAAATCCATTCTTGTCCCCAATATCTTTAGATGGTTTGTCCCAGCAATGCATACTGTGGCACCACTGTCTGGAAATATCTTTAGTTGGGATGCTGTGTTGTTGTATTGTGTGTCACGATTGAATGGTGTTAGCAGTGCTGGTATTTCTTGTACCTCTTTCGTTGGTGAGGTGAACGTGTCAGTGGAGGAGTCATATATAATGTGGGCTAGTTGGAGAGCGTTTACTCCTTCGGTTTCCTTTTTCCGACATACTGTGGACCAATGGCCAGTGTATTGGCAGTAGTCGCATTTGTCATTCCATGCAGGACATTTCATTTCACGGTCGCGTTTGCCGTGGTCCTTGCTGCCGCAGCCGTGGCATGCTTTGTTGGTATCATTTCTATTGCGGTTTCTATTGTTGTAATTACTACGGTTACTATTGCCGTTATTGCTGCCATAATTGCTGTTGTCGTTTTGGTTCGTTGTTTGTGGTGTGAACTTCTTCTTTAGCATATCTTGTTTGGATTGACGGTATTCTGATGCTGATCGATGTATGCGGGATATCGATTCATCGTTGTGTTCAGATAATTTGCCCTGGTCCCGAACTGCAGATTCGAATGATGCTGCATGTTGGACTACCGAGTTCAACTCTTTCAGCTGGTTGGCCTTTGTAAGAATGTCAGTTTGTAATAGTTTATTTTCAAGTCCACTGATTAGCTGATCTCTGACATGAGAGTTTGTGAGATCGTAATGACAAGATTCGCATGCATATTCGCAGTCGACTGCATTGGATTTCAGACGAATGACAAAATCCTGAATGTTTTCGGATGTGCCCTGAAATAGTTTTCGGAACGCCATGCGATGGACTGTTGGGTTCGATTTTTGTGTGACAAGCGATTCGATGATTGTCAACAGTTGCTCTTCAGGAATTTCGAATAAATTGGGTGCTGTGTTAATCAAGCTCGTTTGTACGGTGTCATCACATGCGTTGTAGAGTTGAGATGGTATTTGAGATTCTGGGAGTTGAGTAATGTTTTTAAATACCTCCCAATCAATTTTAAATTTTCGAAATTGTGGTAGTGTCATTTCACTTGTTAACTGTGATAGTTTAGGTGGTGGTGGTTTCACTGTTGCTCGTGGAGGTGCCAGGGGATTTACTGATACTACTGGCTGTTTGCATTTTTTCAGGATGGCAAGCACATCTCCCAAGACGGTGATACCCAGATCGCTGAGGTTTTCCTTTGTGAGTTCAGATAGTGTGTCATCTGCGATTCGGTTGTCAGAGAATATTTTTGCATATGTAGCTGATTGTGCTTGCTGAAGACCGATGGTGGTGTTTAGGTATTCGACCCACTCTGGTTCGGATCTTAGTCGCAGCGCCATATTGAAACAGAAAACCACGGTATTAGATCTTTATGATCATTACGTAAAGGCCAACCAGATACAAGTGTATAGACCTATAAAGA
>JAUKPT010004797.1:0-10861 GCA_032273505.1 Nanomia bijuga
GCCAAAGAAACAGCATCCTTAGCCAGAATATTGACCATTGAGCTAAGAGACTTCTTTAATGGGCTTATTTTTTTTAGGAATATCTATGTATTAAAAAATTACCCAATTTTCACTTAAAAAGACGAAAATCTTAAGATTGTGAGCACTTGAACAGCTGATTTTTTCTTCAGAGGTAGTAAATAGGGTGATACAAAAAGAATGTCAGAATATTGCCCTGGCGATTTTGTCCAAATTTAGACCTTCAAAAACATTTTTTGATTTCGTCTGAGAAAATCCAACTTTACGGGTAAGCAGCACAATTTAAAGGTTCTTTCTGTCATCAAAATATACATTCTTTCTAAAGTTTTTTTTACCTGTTCAAGAGTGAATCCCATCATAGCTGGATAATCTCCTCGAGTGCTCATAATAGCTACAGAATAACATTTGTTGACAAGTGGCTTCATCCATGTTTGTTGAATGTTGCTCTAAAGAAATATTTGTTCATTCAACGATGCTATATTGAACTCAGCTAATGAAGTCAGTCTTTTCAATTCACAATTTCGAATCAGAATTAATAGTAGTAAAAATCAAAGCAATTTAAAAAAATCTAGTTAAGATTTAGAAAGGGAAAATATGGTATGAAAAAGAATACACATGTAAATTTGATGCAGGTGGAATTATGGTGAAAACTCTCTTTCAAAATTTGTCAAATAAAACCAACCTTATAGACTCGTCGACCCATGATACCAAGTTTATCTTGATTAACTGCAATGACCTCTCTGTAAAGAAAAATTTTGATCAGATCAGAATACTACTTTTTTTAATCATGCCCTTTGATACAAATTCTTTTAAGAAAAAACGTAAGTGAGGGAAGAATTCTGCCCCCTTAAACTAGATTTTGTTTAAGAACTCATGAAAAAAATGCAGCTAATCTTTTCTTTCCCTGTCAGACTTAAGTCGGTGGTAAGTACGAATTTTCCTATTTATCAACACATATTAACACAACAAAAACAAAACAACAGTTATGTTTTACTTGGAAAACTATATGATGCTGTTTTTTTTTCAGGATAAGTATATATTGCTTTATTTAAGAAACATTGATAATACATTTCATATGATATGGAGATAGTATTTGGCAAACATTCTCTTTACAATAACAATGAAATGACATCAAATCTGCAAAATAATATATATTTTTTGTTTTTCAAACTCTACCGAGTTTCAGCTCAATTACATCATTTTCAAGGATCTTAATGAGAAGGAGAGAGGTCGAAATTTCCCCCCTCAGCATTTATAGTTGTCAAAAAGCCCAGTTAATCAAGGAACCAAAAAAAATAAAAAAATAACTTACTCATTAAGGAGAATTTCTTTTTGCCAATCTTCAATTTTTTCAAGATCAGCAGAAATAAACAAAGGCTGTAAGAAAAATTCAATTCAAAATTATAATTATTCAACATTAGCAAGACCAACAGCTAAGTACTTCTGACTCAACCTAGTAGCATGAATAGAATTGCGTTATAACAGTATAAATACTTACAGCAGCTAAAATGGACCATATAGCCATCTGGGTCTTGGATTGGTCCTTACTTAAACCATAATCACCAATGATCAACTAGAAAACAAACCTTTAGTATAACCACTACGTAAATGAAATAATAAAGAAAATAAAAGAATTGGTGAGTGAGGATTTTCCCTTATCCTTACCATCCAATCTTGTTTGGTTTGAATGAAATATATTTCCTGCCCCCAAGTAGCCTCCCTCCTTTGTTTTATAAAGATTGTTTGGTTATTTGCATGATTTTAACGATTCTGCAAAAATTAAAGAAAAAAGAAAACATTTGATGATTAATTCGAGTAAAGTAGTAAAATGAATGATAAAAGGCTTTCTTACCATATCCAGGTCGTTGAAATGACCAGGTCCAACGCTTGGAATGATTTCATCTTGATGTTTAGCATTGTATTCAATAATACTTAAAACACTGTCCCATGAGTCCTAAACATAAAAAGCAGAGCTAAATATTTATCCTTTTCCTTCATATGATAAAGCAGGATGAAGAAATGATTCTTCAAATTCTCATGATGCGAAACATGAGCTAAAAATTAAGAGATAAAAAAAAGGTTTTACTTTTAGCAATCATCTCTTTTCAACCAGCACAGTCTGACTACCTCATAAGATATGTGTAAGATTTTTTTACCTGGATATCAGCCCAGTTTCTCCAGATGTTACAATTCTCTGCAATTTCCTTGTAAGGCTAGAATGAATAGATACAAAAAATTAAAAACATTGTTTGGAAAAATCAGGGGTTTTATTCATAAAAGAATATTCAAAATAATCAAAATCAAAATGAAAACATGTCTCAAAAACCTTGTGGTAAAATTTGTTTCTTATATTGTTGTTCATTATCTATATTTTGATCTGGACATCCATACCTTTCCTTTATCTTGGAGATATGCAGGCCAACTGCAAGAATACAAGATTTGTCTCTTAGTGTTATTCAAAAACCAACCAAATTGTTTGTAACCATCGGGCATAAGAGAATTACATGAATAACAACCATCAACTTTAAGCATGTCAATACCCCAGTCAGCAAATGTCTATAAAAGAAATGACAAGATTGACTTTTAATCTTACATAATGTTCATAAAGCAGTGTGATCATAACTTTAACGAGGTGTGAACTCTAGACCTATTTTCATCCCACAGCTTAGCCATAACCCAACAGATTTTGATGTGCATCCCCAAGGGCTAGGAAATATTCCTCACCCCTTATAGTTATTTCTCGTCGCTCAGCTAATCAATCTTCCAGAGCAGCAGAAACTGAAAGCTTCGATGTAGCGCGAAGATTTTAGACAATAACCTAGAATCCCCTCAAAGCGCTGGTGTAATATAGGAGCCATAAGTAAAATGAAATCAATGTGGTTGCATTAAAATTGGTTGCATAATAAAAAAGTACTCTAACTAACCTTGGAATCCCTCTCCATGTGGAAAATACTTCCTGGATAGCCCCCACAAGTGTACGTACCAAAGTCTGAAAAGAAAATGAGAAACATTAAACTAAGAGAAATGGTAAAATTGATAGACATTTTACATTAGATCATGAAAAGTAACAAATGATAAGGAATGATACAAATGAATCATACCAGTATATATTCCCATGTCTATCCCTTTACTGTGTACCTAAAAAGAATGTTGGGTATTATTTCGATGTTGCACACCAACTAATTATATATCAAGTCAGAGAAACTTTACAAATTTCTTTCTCTAGAAAGTTTCTGATTTTAGTGTCAAATCAATTCTCTTATGAATATAGACAAAATAAAGATGGATGATAAATAAATCTTACATAATCTGTAAGAGCTTTGATACCATTTGGAAATCGACCTTTATCCGCCACTAAATTTCCGTCTTTATCTCTTTTGTGTTCAGACCAGCAATCCTGCACGAAAATAATGCAAGAAGCAATCTATTAGAATTTGAGTAATTGGGTATTTAAGTCATCGAGGTAATCAAGTAATAAAGTATTTAAGAAACTAATTAATCAAGTAATCAAATAATTTAATGAGTACTGACAAGAACACTGGTACAACACAAGTTCCTATATTTTTATATAATTTTTTTAAAAGGATATATAGAAAAAGCAGTTTAGATGAAAATCGACCAGATAATGAAATGAAATCAAGAGTAGCATTCAATATTGAGTTTTTTTCTAAATCAGTGAGTGAGGAATGACCATATAAAAGTAAGGTGGTATATTGATTCCCTAGAGGAATGTCCAGTCCATTTGACAAGAGAATGGCATTGACTGAATTTAATAGGGTTGCTTTTTTAGACCCAGCCCTCCCCTTATCATTCTCTACGTTTTTATAAGAGAACCTACAGCATTACGTCAGGTTCCACCTGATTCCACTTAAATGCCAATGAAAATCGCGACAGTGAATTTTCACGAGGCAGTAGACTTTTGATCCAGGCATGACACTACACATTTAGAGCGTAAAGAAGGTAAAAAAAGTGTTCTTTTTTAAATAAAGAAACAAGAAAATATTTTTAGTGACGTCACATGACCCTTGGATAAGTACCCTCATCTAGCGCCATAATGGAAAATAGTCCAGCATGATGTAATTATTAAACGCTCCCTGTACAATATTAGCAAAACTAATGATTCAAACTCAAGAAAGTAACCAAAACTATCAATTTTAGGCCATTAAAGCCCATTTGGCCGAACTTTGGGGACACATTTTAAAAACCACCATTTCCTGTCAGATATCATAATTGTGTAAGATCATATAAAAATCAGCCAAAACAAATTATTAAAACCCTAGTAAGTGACCAAAAACCTTAAATTTAGGTCATTTTGGGTCCAATTTCGAGTCTGAAACATTTTTTTACAAAATCTGAAAACGACACTTTTCTAGAATTAGAAGAAAGTAACAGTGGGAAGTATGAAAACTTTTGTCACTGACGAACTGACGGAGCTGATTCCATAAGAAGTTGTTGGAGAGTGCTAGTTACACTTTAGAAATCGAAATTCCTTAATAATTCACTGCTTATTGATTAACAATAAAAACGGAAATATAATGAACAAAGTGAGTCCACTTGTAAAACAGAAAACTTACATCAATATTAACAGATCTGTAACCAGCTTTGAGATAACCATCAGCAGCCAATCGGTCAGCTGTACGTTTGAATAATCCTTCACTAAAGAAAGAAGATGATAATTTTATTGTTTAGTGTCCAATCGTTGTTTTGTTCTGTTCAAGATGATTCAAGATGCGAGATTCAAGATTCGAGATTCGAGAAGATTCTAGTAGGCTCTTGTACTCTAGTATTCACTTTTTTATGATTTTTCATTATTTACTTATTACTATCTTTTTACTTCGACCTTTGCCATATATAGTATTGAGCAATTCAAAATCAATTTCACGGTAAGGGTATCTCCCGCTACACCGAAATATTGATACAAGAAAGACTGATGGTGCCAATGATGGGAGTATCTATCATGAACATTGCTCCAAACCCAATAAAATGTAAAACCACATAATATTAGACCCTACTTACATTTCGCAATAAGTTAAACATACCTGACACAATCTTTAGGGTAAGTTTTACAATCTGTGATACATCTGTATCTTTCCCATTGTAACCATCCCACTAAAAAAAAAAAAAAGAATTCAAGCAACTTGAACAAATCAAATCAAACAAATCAATCGAATTTTGATACATATTATCCTAAAACCATTACCCTTGTACCCCGCATATCGTGGCGCCGTTATAAAGGGGTGACGAATTTACCCCACTTTCGGCATGCCGCGATATGCGGGGTAAATATCAAAAAAATTCTTATAAAAAATGAGCTAGTTTCGTCTATAGTGGCATGCCGTTAGAAACGGGGTAGCAA
The DNA here is from genome assembly GCA_032273505.1 of Nanomia bijuga. Lineage (NCBI taxonomy): Eukaryota > Metazoa > Cnidaria > Hydrozoa > Siphonophorae > Agalmatidae > Nanomia > Nanomia bijuga. The sequence continues at coordinate 5,375 of JAUKPT010004797.1, forward strand.
TTCAAAACACATTGCATCGCAACAGTTTGAGGGAAAGTAACTTGAACAAATCTATTAAAACTTGTACCCGAACAATTTATGCTCTTTTTCAAAACTGCCGACTTTCTTTCAAGGACATTGACATCATACAGAAGTATGATGTGGATAAGATGCGACCACATCTCATCCAGTGCCTGATAAATGGCAGGCTAGCAACGTTTCCGAAAGTCACTGAGATTAAATCTCTAAAAATTTCGGGAACACTTGTATCAAACTCTCCGATCTATAATTAGTACGTAATAGCATAATCATAGATTTTAAAAGTAACATTAGCAGAGTTACAAATGTGTTATTACTTTCTCCTGTGTGGATTGTTTCTGCCCGTTCGTTTGTTAGCAATTATTTGTTGCTAGAAATTTCAAAAAAGGCGTTTTACTAAAATTTTTTGGATATATTGGCATAACGATACCCGGGTAAAGTTCAACATGCCGGTATATCGGGGGATCAGCACCAAAAATACCAAGGAAGTAAACCACTAATTTGTTAAGCTCGCCCCTCTTTGCACTTGCGTGCTTTTTCAAAGAGTTTCATGCATTTAAAACCATAGCGATACACCGAAATCACATTCTATCAAACCCAACATTATAAAATGAAGTAAAAATTGAAGTTAAACACTTACTTGGTGGAGTTCTTGCTAATCCATTATCAAGACCATCTGAAATTCTGCACAGAAGGAAGAAAACCAATATTGCCTTTGCCAACATTTTGATATAATTCAATATTTATTCTATGAAAGGAATAAAAATAAAGAAGTTTGAAATTAAACCATCAAGTATACGACAGCCAAGAAATAGAAACATAAAAATAGAAGAAGGAAATTCCCTAATGCACTCGAAACAAATTGATAACTTGCCTCATTCAAACAATTGCAAAGTTTTTAAATTTGGTTACGACTAAATATTCTCTCTTTTCAAAGCACTATATCAATATAAAACACCTAGAACAAAATTGATATGGACTTATCATCAAATAGAAAAAATTATAAAGTAGTGAAGTATATACATATGATTTTATAACCTAATACTCCTAAAAAACCTAGAATGAAAACTTATCAAAACTTTAGTTCATCAAACCAGTTTCTCAATGTTATCTAGCAGAAACTACTGAAAATAACATAAAACTTATAGCATTTTTGTATTTACTCAACACGTAAATAAAGACTTTTATATCAAATAAAGAGACTAAAATAAACACAATGTCGAAAATCAAACAAACTTCGTGCCAGGGCTCGGCAACTTCTGGCAGCATGACAGCGCTTGCTTGCAAGAAGATCCTAGCCTTTGCGAGAAGGTTGAGTCAATCCATAAAAGAAAAGATAATAGTCTATAAGATTCTTATTAAGAAATTAAAGTGAAACGATTCTATTATTTACATGATCATTGTTGACGTTTTTTGAGTAAAAATTTGACCCAAATAAAATTTGTCTTTGGAAGAAGAAAATTCTACGCTTCCAAGAAGAAAAAAAAATTGCCGGACACTGCTCAGTGGCGGATCTGGAGTGTCTTCAGTGTCTTCATGAAGACACTCATTTTTGATAAGAGAAGATTTTATTTCGGCAGGTTTTCATTATTTAAGACTAAGTTGGCCCTAAATATTGTTAAACTGGGTTCCAGATGAGGGCAAAATATGAAGAAAATGAGGGAAAATAGGCCCTGAAGTATGAGCTTCCATGCGTTTTCAGTGTTTCGATTTTCAGCTTGAAGTAAATATCACTTTTGAAGACACTCAGAAATTCGACCAGATCCGCCACTGCTGCTCCGTGCAAAAAATGTCAGATTTAACAAACAATTAGATGTTGCCTATATTGACACGTGATCTCAATATCAACATTAATCAGTGATTTTACTCAGTGATTTTTCTTATAACAGACATATATGATCTTAGGTTTTACCATCAAAGACATTTTACCATCCGGTAAGTCTATTGAAACTTCAAGTCTTGTTCGAATCTAGGCCGGCCACGAACATATTAAAAGGATTACAAGACAAAAAATTCTCATTCGACAGGAGATTACACAATATTTTCTCTCTAAATATAGGATGGCTATAGATATTATCGAAAATGTCAGTTGTCACATTTTATTAGAAATACCAGCTAAGGGGCAGACTAGACTGATGGACTTACTGCCTTTCTGTTTATTGAATCAATAGGTACAAGAAGAGTGTAAACCATTTGATTGGAACACCAATTCAAGGGGTAACATTCGTTATAAGCAAGAATGAAAAGTATTTTCAGGTATGATTTGGTATAATTACTGGGCCAAGCTGTGGAAGAAATTGAAGTACATCGAACTTTCATGTATATTAAAAAAAACTTGAATGTTATGTTAATTAGGTATCATAAATGGTCTTAAAGGCACTTAAAATGCCCATCATGGTAGGATTTTGAAAATTAAAACTCATACATTGCAATAAGTTATCCTTCTTAACGTTGCCACATTTTTTTTCCTCTGCTGAGTAATCTTTGGTAAATCATCGCAACCGATCTATTGAATTATCTCCTCGTTTGATATCTGATTTCCAGGATTTTAAATCAAGGGCTAAGTTTTATCCAATACCAGTTTCATCTAACTTCGTCATTTAAAAAAATACAGAATTAGGTCAAAATGATGTGATATTTGTCCTGTAACAAGTTAGATTATCAATTCTGACCCTATATTAGGCTGTAAAATAGTATTTATTGAGATTTGGAGGGTGGTGAAGTTAAAAAGAAGGAGTAGCGAGGCTAGATGGATAATCTTTCCAATTTGTTCTATTAATTGGTTTATTGTTAATAAAAGACATTGCAATGGCATCCAATTGTTTGAAAAGCAGGAATATAAGATTTTATTGTTCTTCAAATTTACTCGATCAAGGAATTGCAAGTAGGATACATTTTTTTGTGAAAAAAGGATTTCTTTCTAAAAATAATATTACTTCGAATGAAATGTTAGGTTCAAGCATTTACAATAATTTTTTTTTAAATTAGATGACTGGGCACCCCTTAAATCATATCAATTATAATTAAGACCAAAAATATCAAATTTTCAAAAATGAGGTTGGCGAAGTTAGACAACTATCCCGCAAGTTTCAATCAAAATTTATCTGTGTGTATGCGTTTAAGTTCCATTTTAACCCTTTCAAGACCTTGTTTTGATTCCATTTTATGGAGACAAAGTTATAAGAAGGGTAATATCTAACCCACCACATACTCATCATCATAATTCTAACTTTTAATGTCCATGATCCTGACAACCTTTGCTGTTTGAATTAAATATACCTTCCAGAAAAGGAATTTTGACAGGAAATTGATTAAAGAAATGATTAAATTTTTGATTTTTCATAAATCAAGCATAATCCAAATTCGGCACTTTTGGTACTTGATTTAATTAATTCTTCACGCCACAAAACTTCCTATGAAAGCACCAATGTCAGATGAAATCCTATAATAATAGAAAAAGAATATAAAAACCAAATTTTTATTCTGTGATTCTTCATTCTTCATTCTGTGAGTCTATCAGAAAAAAGCAATTGTGTTATTCATACAAAGATAATAGACTAACCTTTAGCAGCAAATGTTCTGGTCTTTGGCCAGCTGTAAAATGATCTAAAGAAAGAATCAGTGCAGCTTAAAAACTGATTTGATCAAGGGAATATTCGATACCATTCAAAAAGATGATAAATAAACTTTTGAATTAAAAACACTTACTAGGGTTTACAAGTTTGTTAAAAGATTCTTCATTATGAAATGAGTATGATAAATATTTCAAAGAAATGCTGAAATATTCAGCATCTACTTCAAGTTCAAGAAGCTATTTAAAGATACCTTTTTTAAAAACTGAAACATGTTGTGGTAAAAAAAGCATTAATAAATACACACTTACCTTGAAGGAGTTGGGTTGTGAACATATTATGCAGTTGTGCACCCTCCTGTTCGTGCCCAGTGTCATTCATCATATGATAAATATCTAAAAGCATATAAATATTATTTATAGCTACCCAGAACATAATTCTAGAGAAAAATAAATGCGTGCTTTTTGAAGCAGGAATCACACAAAAAGGGATCTGTTTTGTTTTATTTACACAGTGAAAGAATGACAACATTTAGAACATTTAAGGGGAAAAACACTTATTTTCAATAATTTTACCAGTTGCAGTAGTCAATAAGATATTTGGATCAAAAAAGCAGCAAAAGAATTCAACTGATTTATATGCAACTCAAGTGAAAAGTATGTGAAAAATAATTTCAAGGGAAAGGTATAAACAGTAGGCTTCAAACAAGAGAAGAAAAGAATTATGGTATATTTTTATTTTCGTGTGAAAAATGGCATTTTCCCTTTTTACACTTATCGTGACGTATTAGCTAAAACACTTCACAAGTAAAACTTAACCATTATCGCTGCAGGTGTTTTCTTCTTCTTTTGACTATTTTTAACTCACACGTGCTCCTTTCAGTGATGGATCTGGAGTGTCTGCAGTATCTGCATGCAGATATCTAAAAAATTATCCCAACATTAAATTTGACTCTTAAATTTCTTCTATTTTTCGAAGAAAATCTTTCTACGAAAATTTCTCAAAAAATTTAGTTTTTAGATTTTCAGAAATTTTATGCTTTTTTTCTTAATAATGTAATTCTTTTACTCTTCTTTTGACGTATTGTTTTTCTGTTTTCGCTCGCTTGTTCAAACCTACAGGCACGTAAAAGTAAAAAACATTGCGCATAAAAATGCAGATAGTAGATATTTTTGTGCAGATAATAGAAGTGTCGGCACATATGATCTAAAAGTCGTCACTTTGATTTTGCAGATAATACGAAGTAACTGCAAAAAAATTGCAGATAACATGATGACGATGCAATCCAGTGCAATCATGTATGTATTTTAATGACCAAAACATATACCCGTGATAACAAATTGCAGGTCCGCAAAGTATCAATAACCTGACATCAGCGATTTTGTTTCGAGTCAAACATGTTATCGCGTGGGATGTAAACAAAATGGCGAACAAAAATGGTTTCTGTAGCTCTAAATTTTGTTATGTTTGATGTTAGATAACTGTATTTGCTTGTTAGAATTGTTGTTATTAGAGTGGATTATTAATTCTTTATTGCAACTTATTTTACATGTAAAGATTGAAATGATTCATTCCAATAAGGATTTACTTGGTTAAGGAAACGTACGACGTGTCTAATGTGTAAACATTGAGAGTATAAGAGAACGCATAAAACAATAAAATATTAAACTAATAAGTTACAGTTGTATCAAGTTGTTGATATTGATAATAGTTAAGTGAATTATATGCTTTCAAAATTCTCATGTGATGTTAATTTTTGCTAAGATATATAAACTTATAATAAATATTATATAATAAACTTCTCGTTAAAATAATATACGTACGAAAACTTAGCTTAAAATATATTACAACAACGGACACATAAATATAATTATTAATTTATTGTATTCCTTCGAAG
>JAUKPT010004798.1:0-10860 GCA_032273505.1 Nanomia bijuga
CTTTTCTCGATTTCCATCCAGTTTTGAACAAAATTAGAATCTCTATGGAGAGCAATAAAATTAATTGCCTTTATATGCAAAGGTCATAGTGACTAACTTTGTTAAATAAATCCTTTGCTAAATAAATCTAAACCAATATACTTGGCCTTTAAAAAGAATTTCTTGCCATGCAAACATAGCTTATCTAGATCTATATGATGATGATAAACTGCTGGCTTCATAAATTTAGCTAGCTAATGTGCTTAACTTTCTTATCTGATTGACATCTTATAAATCTTTTAATATTATTTTATCTGTTTTCCTAAACTTTTAAAATCCCCTATTCTAAAAATCTATCCAGATTATCAACTCATCTGCATCTCAAACAAAAAGATATATATTTATTTTACGCGTACATGTTGCAAAATAGCTCCGCTATCGCTCCGCCATAAAGCATTCAAAATACTGTAGATGGTTCAAAATTGCTTCAAAGCATTTGGAAATTACAGTACTGACCTTCGACCTCACCCCCTAAAATAAAGGAAAAAAATAAAATAAAATGAAAATTTATTGTTTAGAATAACACTGAGGTGAAAAATGGCTTGAAATCCCAAAGGTTTACCAATGTCAGTTTCACTTTTTCCAAATATCACTTTTTCTCTCGGTCCTATGTAGCCCGTTTTTTTGGGTAACTATTGTTTATTGTCTATTATATAAATTCCCACGAAGTCTTATTTTCTAATTCAAACTTTCTTATCTCTTTCCTTTATGGAGAAATATTAGAAGAAGAGAAACTACAAAGAAATAAGACTTCAAACAAATTTCGAAATATTGAAGCGGCATTATTGGAAGGGGGATTAAGAATGGTGGGAAATATAAAACATTGTCTCTTCTTAACATAATATTATTTGAAAGATTCATACCGACTGGCCAACTACGACTGACATGTTTTTATTTTTGGTTTAAACTCTGCATGGAATAGTGGTTTGTGAGGCTAAGAGTAAAATGTTTCATGGTATGAAATTTTTGTTTGTTCTTTTGAAAAGATTTTGATTTTGAGGTAGGTATTTCTTTCGTAAAATTTCTTTTTAGAGAACATAAATGCATAAGTTCTTCTACCAGTGACTCAATCTGGGCTTTGGGTACCGGTGTTAACAACCGGGAAATTAAGTTGCGTGTCCAAAAGGGGGCAGGCATTTAAAGGCCCCTTGTAGGGTGTAAAATATTTTAAATCTTCTGTATGCAAGAGTATATCAAGAGTATATACAAGCATTGATCATGTTCATCATCAAGGCCTTGGTTGATAGAATTCTTCACGCGATGATGAAAAATACCCGAAATTTTTGGTTTGAGGGGAAATACCCATTGAACTTGTGTTTAACTATGATCAGAAACGACGTATCTCGTTCAATAGAGGACGGAAATAAAAGCCTTTTTGCATACTGAAGTATTTCAAATTTCAAATTTGGTTTGGTGGAGAGAATTTCCTGTGAGAACTTGGTACTTCCTGCATTTTTTTAACACTCTGGGCTACGTGCCTCATTAGATCTGCTATTTAGAGTTTTCATGAAAACCTTTAAAAGCATGCAATAAGATCTTAGATTATGCTACTGTCAAGTTCAGTAAATATATTTTATAGTATTATTCTCGACTTATCAGGCACGTAAGGAATTAAGTTCCCCTGAACTATTCGACTTTTTTCCTTATCATTTGAATCCGTTTTGACGTTATTAAGTTTTGTATGTTTCCTAATTTCATTTTCTGATTTTTATATCTTACGTATGAAGAAGTGTTCAAGCCACAAGACTAAATTGTAGTCGGCCATTGGGTCATTCAAATAGGGCGTCATCGGGATAGGGGGTCATACAAAATGGTGACTCTTGGTGACATAGGGCATAGGGGGAGGGAGTAAGCACAAATGGTGACGTTACCGCCATATTCTTTTACAGGGTTTTTCTTTTGGCCTGGCGACTGGCGACAGTCGCCAGAGCCTATTGGAAAATTTACCCAAAGCCGCCAGAGCCCATTTCATCTTTCACAAAATATACCCTCGGGTAGACACAACCTCACTTGCTTACAAAAAATGGTCGCCAGAACCAATACCAAAGTCGCCACCGCATTTCCAGTAAAAGAAAACCCCTGCTTTTATTGTTATCACTTTGTTGCTTGTAGCTATCTTTATTTCTGTCATTATTACTGTTCTAAATGACCCAATCATAGGAATTTTGGTACCTAATTTGTTTTTAAAAAAGTTAGTCACTTTTTACCCGGTGACATAGGGAGGGGGGAGTGCAAAAATTGACCTCTCTAAATTCTCCGTGTCACAAAGACAATTTATGAAATATGAAAAATACGATATACCAAATAGGGGTACTTGAAGGATATTCCTGATGAACAATACACGCTATTTTCAAATTTACGATCTTCCGAAACAATTTTAGTATCATAATCATGTCTACATGGGACTTCTTTGTCGCGAGGGTAGCTTTTATCTTAATTCCATCTGCGGCTCGGAATAGTATGTGAACAGTTTTTTTGTTCAACAAGAAGTAGAAACATTTATATTGGAAACACCACATATTTCCTCAAAAAATAGGACACTCACTTTTCTCACCAACAATATCAAATTTTTTTCAATAATTCTGAAATTGTAAACGACAATTTAACAAAATATTTGTCAAAAAATAAGAATTGGACAGTTTGTTATTGAAATTTATGGTCAAATCTCAAATACTTATTCTAAACAACATCAACATGATAACTTTAAATATAAGAAGAAATGAAAGAAAAGACGAAAGCATATGGGAAAAAAGGAACCGTATTTCCATACAATCTCATTTCCATATCCTTATCAAGACAAAATTGCAAGTAAACGTTATTTAGAAACGCTTTCTTTAAATTATTCTTATTACATACACACCATCAATAATGAATGGTCACACTCACCACATTTAATCTTTACTCCGTAATAAATGGATCTAATGATTCGCTGTGTGTTCACCACTGTATAATACTTTGTTGTGTGTTAAACCACTATACAGCATGTTTTTAAAGCATAACGAGTTTTATATGTAGTTTGTTTGGAAGATCGTTTAAAGAAGTGGTTGGAAACAGACAATACATGATACATCTATGTCTGCAGTGAAAGAAGAAGTTATGGATGGAAAGTAAGTAAAACAGAACGTGTTTGCAAGCCTGCATGATATATTTTACCAATGGCGGATCTGGTCCACTTTCTGAGTATCTTAAAAAATATATTTACTCATGATTGATGGCTCTCGAATGGATGAATTAGGGTGATAGAAGCATTCTTAACGCCCAGAATCGTGACCCAATTATCTTTCGTCATTTTCATTCTACTCAAAAGAGAAATATTCTCTCTAAGATGAGTGTTTTCGTGATACATTAAATATATTGCATATCCGACACTGTTTACTGCCGGTTGGAAATATACAACATTTGCAAGCCCATCACAACCAGTTCTGATTTTAACAATTTACTTAACTAAACCTGTTTTATAAACTTGGTAATCCATGGCCCACTAATAATACACATGTATTATTAGTGGGCCATGGGTAATCATGTAAAAACTTAAACAAACTTCTCTTGGAAAATCAGAAGAAGACAATTGACTGGTGGAGGTTCAATTTCGACTGAAGCTTCTTTTTGTCTAGCACTCGCGCTGCCACCGGGTTTTGTGCAGCCCGCGCAATTTTAACAATAGGTAAATAGAATCGTAAATATTTGTTCTAGAGAAAGGGCAATTCTTCTTGGGAAGAACTTGGCTCAAACTATCTTGTCTTGTCTAAGGCTAAGCAATACTGTTATGTTATTTTTTAGTTAAAAAATTTACTGCAAATCTCAAGTTTTTAGAAGTAAAGCACTTGCTTATATGACTGTTTACTTGGTTGCAGTGTTAGGAGTTTACCTGGGCCCGTTTGTTCGAACGTCATTTACCTTTAACGCTAGATATTTCTATTGTTATCGAATCAAATACAATAGACTTAAACAGTGTTTAGCTTAAAACAGCTTTAAATATGCTTTGGACACACGGGCCCTGATGAACACGCTAACGGCCGATCAACGATCAATGATCGGAGAGAAAGTGACTACCATCGGGCAACATTCGGTGCCACCTATTATTTTGATAGGTTCAATTTCTACCGAACTATCATACCTTTCATCATGGAGTTCAAGAGTTTGTGTCTACTCCAGTGTGTCTATTCTGCATTTCTAGTTCCATGGGAATAAATCTTGTTGTTCTTTCGAAGGAAAGGGTGTAGGAGTCAAAAAATGTATACAATTTTATCTGATTGATTGAAACAAATTTAGGATCGTTTCAAGGTTTTCGAAGGTGAGACTTCTCCTCTAAAGGATCTTGTAAGATGAAATCAGATATGGGTTTGATTGCGAAAGATCAACCTATTTGAAATTAACTTTCATAAGACATTGTTACTTCACGGTGTTATGAATATTTGCTCAACAACTTATCATGATATAAATTAGTCATTATTAAGTACATCCTAAATTACACCTTGAGTAAATCCACCATTATCACGAGGGGTTGTGCACAAATTAGTTAACTTGCTGTCTCATTGGTTGAAAGTGACATCATCGAGAAGCTGGTTGATTAATATAACATGTAGTCTTCGACAGTGCTCCAATTCGTGGAAATATTTCTGCGTGAATCAGTCACATTCTTAATGGTGTAATTTTCAGGCAATCAAACTACAAGTACATACATGATTTTTAGACGATCCATAACATGACATTGAATCTGAGTCCACAATGAACAAAGCGGGGTGCCTTAAAATATTTTGAAAATTCAATTAATTCATTCCTACTGAGATAGCGTTGTGTGATTGTTCGCCTTGGCCAGTATCTATAACGCATTGAACAAATTGGTTCTTGTCGAGGGTATTATGGTTTAATGTTTAATGTAGTTAGTTGATTAAAGTACATTTCAGAGGTATTGGAATTATATTCGAATTATCAAAAGCTGTTTTTTCTTCTTGTTAGATTGCTTTAGTTCCTGTACAAAGATGCGCAAGAAAAAAAGCACCTTAGAAAAAGACATACCATATTTTCGACACAAAGTTTCTGTAAATTAGAATTGATGAATCTTGCTTTTTTGCCATTGCATATTTATTTAATCAGTATATATGTTATATTTTCCATGTATATCTGCGTTAGGTTGATATTCGGAGTATAAGATAAATAGAAAGTTTCCTAATGTAAGACTTAATGATTATTTTTAGGTGATTCAACAGATCAACAGAATCATTTCGGTATAAACATTATGGGAGCCTAACATTATGACTGGAATCACGAGGCCTAGCTATAGCTTCCCCTCCTCCCTGAATCCAGCACTGCAGGGACGTAAAACGAAATAATATGTAAACCTATGATAGATAATGTTGTTTTAAGAATGTTTAAATCATGCTCCTAGGGACACTACACAAATGCATAACGACCATGAAGATACTCGACTTGGCTCTTTCTTGCTATGGTAATTAATTTCAGCTGAATGCAAATTAGCTGATTTTCACATTCATTTTAGGCTTTTTTTTTATCTTCTAGCCTTGCGCATGTCATGTAAACCACTTGTGGTTTCGAATGCATGGGGAGGGGTCCTATATCATTATTATTGCTCAGCAGGTAAATTTGTATGCTGTATATACATACAATATTGGTATCATGCATCGCCAAGGTTATATTTCAGAATTGAAAAAACGGCAAGTATTTTTTTGAACATATCTGTCTCCCGTGTTTAGGTATGTTGGATAAAAACTATTTAATCAATGTTAATAAAGTACCGTTTTCTCTTTCTGTGTTGATCTCGAAATTTTTCAACTTTATTTTGTCATCGAGGCTAAATATAATGTACTTTTTTACATAACATATTGTAAAATAAAGCTATTCTTGTGTAATATAAAGTAATCTAGCGTGATATAAAGTTACTTTATTTCACTCTTCCAATATCGGATAATTTACTTTCTTAAATCACACTGTGCAATTGTAGCTAAAAGCTAAAATATACTGAGAAGATTTAGCAATCTAAAACTCGAAATTATTTTTCTGACAAGAAGAAAATAGATTACAATAACATGTTTTTCCTCTCTTTCTAATATTTGATCTTTCACTCGTGAAGACCTTATCTCGCAATCTAGCGACCACCATTAGCAAAAATGAACTCAAAATTTGACCAAAAAACCAACATTGAAAAATTAAAAACGAGAGAAAAGTTGTCGACAAATCTTTGTTTTAGGTTTATAAAAAGAGGATAAAAATATTATTTTTGGACAAATTGCATTGATATGAAATTTTGGAAAACAGTCAATAAGTGTTTCTTGACCCCATTCTTAGTTATTGGTCTTGACTAACTTGATCTAACTACATGAAGTTGAAAAGAAACAATCAATGATGTCATTAATGATGTCATCAAATCACTTTCCAATTTTTTGATCGGATGAAATCTTACTGTTGGCATATAGTTGTTGAAATGAGAACTTTTTTGGCATTTACTAGTTTCGTAGAAGTTGCGTAGGTATTTTTCATGCCATACGTAGCATTTTTTTAATTATTTGAAACAAGATCGAACTTCCTTGTCAATGAATTTCTACATTGATTCAATAGGATATGATCAGAAAAAGTAATAAATTGCTACAACTGCTACAACGAGACAATATGAGTCAGCTCGACCTTATTTTATATTATTACGTATGTTTATGTATGTTTTTCATTATATTTTTAGGCTCTTTAACTATCGGTGGAAATCGAAGAGATCCCACTGACTAATAGTCCATATTATAATTGTATTTCTTCCTTCAATTTCTACATATTCTATTTTTCCTCGAAAAGATCGAAATGGTATGAATGATTATTTCTGTTAAGGCTGAAATGTATCAGTGGCGGATCTGAAGTGTCTTCAGTGTCTTCACGAATAACAAATCTTTTTAACATGGATTTATTATGGATTCATGATGAGGGCAAAAACTGTGGAAAATAAGTCCTGAAGTATGTGCTTCATAACTTGGGGGCATAGCCACTAATAAAATTAGACATGGATGGGAAACAAGTGCTAATCGCTGAATAGTTTTTTTATAGCTAAAAATTTAATCACGTGACAGCTATTAGCTTAAGATGCGTTTAAATGTATTTGAAAATATTGATGTCGCATAACATTGATTTACTAACTATTATAAACGTTTATGATTAAGCACGTGTGAAAGCTCCTTAAGAGTATATTTTTTCATTTCAGATATTTCTTAAGGATGAACATTACTTCCATTCTAATTGGTCACATCGCTAATTACATGATCTAACTTTTTATTCGTATGAAATCTAAGTTCGATTTGATATTACGCACGAGTTTCCTTGCTATCAAATATTTTAATGGCTATGCTTTGGGTTGTCACTTTAGAAGACACTTGGGCTAGATCTACTGTTTAACAGGGGTGTATATTATGTACAAATTAGTAGCGCCGCTACTCGGAAGCTCGAGTTTTGCCTCGGAAGATTTCACCCAAACCAAATATATATCTTGATTTTTTTGATTTGTTCTTCTCGGAAAGGTTAACCCTTCGAAAATTTCGCTACTCGGAAGGTTTACATAATATACACCCCTGCTGTTCAAGGACAAAAAGAACAACGAAAATAAGAATATCTTTTTGCAGAAGACATTTTGAACATATGAGCGCATTTTAGCTAAAAATGCTTTTGTGCATGCATGAAATATAGGGCTTTGATGCTTCAGCTAAGCGTGAACTGGATAGCATAATATGATAGCAAGATGCACCAGTGAATTATACAGTTCAGTCAGTTTCGCTTTCTTTTAAAATTTTATCCAAATTAAACTTTCAACGGATTTGGATTTAATCCTGGATGTGAGCTTATGATGGAATACTCAGAAATGGAAGCACTTGATGTATCATAAAAGTGAGTGGGAAAGGACCATCATAAAGTGAGAAAACAGATTTTCAGGACTACTAGTGCGTAATTTTCTGTGGGGAAAACTTTAAATTGCGGAGAATTTTTTCAATGCTTACTGTAGACAGTCACCGGGCTACTAAAAAATAATAATTTTAGCTTCTGCTGAAGAGCATTGCCATCAAAATTGACACTTCGCAGCTTTGTGAACGTGTTTTTCGTTACGATTCTGATCCCCTTCCTTGATTATTTTTTGATGAAGTTGTGTGCTTTGACACTAACTTAGCTGGCCTTATTTACATAGGCTAATTCTGCGCGGATCGATTTGCTCGATTTGCAAAGAGGAGTTAACTTAAGGTTCTAATTGTTAAATCTGGCTCTATTTTGTTATCTAGGACGAAATTGCACGAAATTGTATCCATGCAAAAATGTTTCTCCTTAAAATTATCAAAATCGATGATTATGAAAAAATCGAATTTTCTTGGACCTAATTGTACAAAGATAAATAACCTTTATGAACAGTTTGGCTACTGCATAGTTAGGAGCAATAAGGGAATCATTTTGAAATCCCGCTTTATTCGAAGCAAAAGAGTAAATGAAGCATTCCATTATGTATTCTTTTATCGCCGTTTGATGTCTGTATAGTATTTGACATCATAGGTAAGGTTTACGAAATATAATACGGAATGTCACAATCCACAGGTGGGAATTATTCCTCGCAGATTTGCAGTGAGACCTGGAAGGCTCACATACCTCTCGAAAGGAACCGCAATATCAATATTTCTAAAAAATTTTTTGGGTCGAAGCATTTACAGAACATCCATATCTGTTACCGCGGGATATATCACTGTTAAAAACTCTCGTACACCTGACTCTTATTGTGTTTTTAGAATATCATCAAAATTCTATTGTTCAAACATAACTCTCGTACACTTTTGAAGAGAGTGATTTACCCCTCATTTGTTACCATTGTCACTTATTTATTCCATTGTTAATTCCTACCAAAAGAATACTGAGTTGCTTCAAGATCACAGGGACGCAGCTGAAAGTTTTACCTCAATTCACCTCAATTCCCCGGGTGAATATATAAATATGAGTGTAAATTTACTATTATATCTAATTTCCCGGCCGTAGATTTGACTCCCCGACCCAGAAATATTTAAAGTTAAGCCCCTGTCACCTAGTTTGTAGCCTATAGTATATCTCAAAAATGTATTCTTTTTTTCATATTTTTTGGCTCAACCAAGGGTTACACAGCATGCCGTAAATTTGTGAGTAATGAAGCTAAAATAAATTCAGCTCAGCCAAATAAGGTGACGTTCAAATTTCGCAATTTCTATTCTAAATAAAGATTTTGTTTGTTGTTTTTTTCTCATTTCCTGAGCGTAATTCTTCTTTATTTTTAAAAATAATCATAATAATATCAACAATCTATGAAAAGAAACAGCTAAAACGGATAAAAGTGACGATTTTATCGCAGTTACAAAGTGTTTCACAAATTTTGAGATATACTATGCTTTTGGTTCTACAATATTTTTTTAGGAAAAACTAAAAGAATATCAAAATGATGGAAGTGATACAAATCGACGAAGAACAGCGCACGCCGTCAATAAAAAGACGTCAAGCCGTCGCCGCTGAATCGTATGATCCAAAACTTGACGATGACGACGACGTCGTCATTCACCCGAAAACCGACGCACAATTAGCCGGACTTGACGAAGTCGCTAAAGACATCATATTCTTTCATAACTGCGACGTCGAGCAGCAGCGCGTGCTTTACAGCGCCATGTTTGAAAGACGCGTTAAAAAAGAAGAGATTATTATCCGCGAAGGGGATGATGGAGATAACTTCTATATTATCGAGAAAGGTGTTTTTCATATTGAAAAAACTGATAAACAAGTGGTTGTATTAAATGGTAAAGGTTATTTCGGAGAATTGGCTTTACTTTATAATTGTCCTCGAAATGCAACTATTGTTGCCAAGACGACAGGTATTCTCTGGGGATTAGATCAGAAAACATTTCGTAAAATTGTTGTCACAGCAACAGCGAAAAAGAGGAAAGCATTCGAAGATTTATTGAAAGGTGTTACCATTTTAGATTCATTGACGGAAAATGAGCTGATGAATTTAACCGACGCTTTAGGTGAAATTCGGTTTACAAAAAACGAATGTATCGTTCGGGAAGGTGAAATCGCCGAGAAAATGTATTTCATTATGCACGGAGAAGTAACGGTAAAAGTTCAACAGAAAAACTCGGACAACGAGAAAGAAATCATTACACTTAAACGCGGTCAATATTTTGGGGAGTTGGCACTAGTTTTAAAAAGACCACGCGTAGCTTCTGTATATTCATTAATGGAAGGAACAAAGTGCGCGGTTTTGGATATTTATGCGTTTGAAAGATTATTGGGTCCGTGCGTTGATATTATGAGAAGGAACGTTGATAATTTCAATTCACAACGCAAATTGTTAGGAATTGATTGTATAACAACAGAAAATGTGAATGGGGTGCTATCTAATGATATGAAAAATTTACACTGCTAATGCCTTGAACTATTTGATTTGACAGTGGTATTTTTTTTTCCATGATAATGAGGTTGAATACGATAAAAACCTTTTCATCAATCTATGTCAGGGCACCATGCTGTGCCAGAAAAGATGGAAATGATGAAATGGTGTTTGTCATAAACCGAGGAACAATTGAACCAGATTAGATTAATGTAAAAGATTTTAAAAAATGACATTTTTGAAATAGAAAATTCTAACATCATTGGGGTAAATATTTTTGATCCCATGTTTTAATATGAAGGTCCAATAAAATCGGTTCCGTCCATTCGTCCATCCGTCTCCCGTTTATCTGACAAATGGCTATAAGAGCATATTTCAAAACCCTCTTTTGGTAACGGACACTCATTTGATAGATATTTTGATCTATAATTTCTAGAGGCATT
>JAUKPT010004799.1:0-10860 GCA_032273505.1 Nanomia bijuga
ATCAACTATGAAATGAAAAACATTAACTTTTCCTACGAATTTGGTCAAGAGTTTCCAGATTATGTCCATTTATTTGCAAAGTAAACGTATTTTTAGATGTTTTTACAAGGGTGTCAACAATTTCTGTTTCCACTGTATGTTCGTATATGAATAGTTCACATTATTTTGTTGTTAATAATTCAAGACAATTTCGTGATTTTCAAAATTAATTAGGTTTTCTGCATACATCCGTCTTGTTCAGTGGTCACAAAATTGAATTGGCCACGTATATGGAAAATACTCAGTCCTTTGGACTTCACAAGCTTTAGCCCTCAGTGCAACATAGCTTTTTGCTATGTTTATCTCGCCATGGCAAAGATTACAAAACAACTGTGAACTGTTATGTTTTGTTCTTTGACTTAAGTTATCGGCTTACAGAGTTCACCAAAACTCTTGATAAATCATCGTCCCCAGTAAACTGTAAACCTGCCACTATACCGATGAACAAAGAAGCAGGTTGAAAGCTCTTTACATTATTTTTTTAAGAAGAATGTTCCCAAAACAAAAAATCCCTGTCTGAATTTTAGGAAAAAAAATATTAACTTACAAACGTAGAGCGCCTATCAGATTTGCCCGAGATTTGCCCATAATATCCCCTGGAAGCTTGCAAAAAAGCTTTAAAACTCTTTTTTATACGCTATAGAGCATTTTTAAGGATAATTGTTGAAGATAATTTAATATCAAACGCCTATGTTCAAAAAGAAAAATTATAAATTTTTAATACTCGAGCTTTTGGTACCAATATAAGACAGTAAGTCATCAAACAACCATACGAGTGACCCGGAATCGATTCCCCGTGGACTCCAAATATCTCACCATAACATTCCTTGTGCCACTCGGTCAACTCAGCCTTCCATCCTTCCGAAGTCGGCACATGAGTACCAGACTTGTCTGGGACTAATATTAAACACTGCTTGGTCATCGTCAATGAGGGTTGGGACGTTGGGACTACATTAATTTGTATTTCATGACTATCGGCTAATCTTTACAAGAGGGCCGGGTGGAACACGAATTTGTAGAAACAACGTAAAATCTACAGTTCGTTAGTTTAAAGTAATGGGCATTGAGCTCAGATTACTTGATATCTACTATTGATCAGTGTGATACTTAAAGATATATCTTTAGTAGTTTCTATGTTCTCGAAGTCTGACGGCAACATATCAGGCCATATCTTGAGATGGCCATGTTGAAATATCTAGTGCAGTTTTCAAAGAGGGGCAAATCTAATCCAAATAAATATCGTCTAGTAAGCTTAACGACTGGCCTCTCTAGAGTTTTGGAATCCATACTGCGAGATAATATGCTGAACCACTTAATGGACACTAAGATAGATTGTATGATACAACCTCTGACCTCCATTGAGGACTTGAAGCAGGAGCTAGAAGATCGCAAGACGATTGATTCGAAATATACTGCTTCTAGTTAAGCTTAGAAATCCTGGTATCGGAGGCAATATCTTATAATGGATGGAATCTCTACTTACCAACAGAAAACAATCAGTCAAAATAAATGACTCCGCATCTGAATGTTTCAAGGTGTCGAGTGGAATCCCTCAAAGGATTAATTATATGAAACTCGGATCTTATTTCTTCATTTTGGGTTGTTACTCCTATTAATCTTATATCTGCAATGTTAGCAAAAGCCTTTTCATTAGCGGATCTAATCAATAATATGACCCAAATCTGTATTATAACAAGGAGACGTTCAAGTGTTACGCAACGCCTAGAGGGGGATGGGAGGCATCTCATTTTGTTACGCCCCTACTTAAAACCCCACTTTTTCCCTATGGAAAGCGTTACACAGGGGTAGGTTGTTCTTGAATTTGCAAAAAAAAGCGTTACGGATCACTTGGATGTTCCCCAACAAGTGGATAACAATTTCTGTTTACAAGATGCAGAAGAAGTAACAGTTTATGAAATAAATGATGGCCACAATCTGACATTTTAAAAAGTTTTTTCTCTGTTGCATCAATATACACCGTTATGCAACGCACCTTTCGAATCTTAAGCTATTTGCTCATATGCTCTGATAATATCTGCAGCATTGTGCAACATTATCCTCTGGCAGAAATTGTGACTTATGTCGATAGCAGAAGCAAATAGGAAAATGGGCATCTTTCAATAATAACGTTTCCACTACAATAGATAAATGTTTATTTTATATACAAAACAAATCTTTTCTAAAGAGGTTTAACAAATAAATTACAATATTTTTTTCATTTATATTAACTTTTTCTCTTATAATTGCCATTGGCTATCAACAAGTAATAAATATATAGGTGATTTATATAAGTAGTAATATCTAATAATATTGTTGGGCGTAGGGATTTAGGTATCAACATTTTTGTCTTAAGTGATATTTCAAGGTTTAGTTTTTGTTCAGAGAGGAATTAGGTTATTTGTGATACGGTGTGGTGTGCTGTGATTCGCTATAAATGAATGTGTTGTAGTGTATAGTGGCATAATGTTCTGTGATGCGTTGTAATAAATGTGAATTAATGTAATGTGATGTGATCTGGTGTGGCATGCTTATGTGCGATGCGCTGTGACGAAATGTGATGTAATGTGATGTGCTCTGGGTGTGGCGTCATGTGCTTTTCTGTGATGTGTTGTGATGAAATGTGATGTGGTGTATTGTGCTGATGTGCGGTGTTCTTGTGATGCAATTTAGTGTGGTTTTGTGTGCTTTTCAGTGACGTCCTGTAATGAAATGTGTTGTGATGCATTGTGATGCAGTGTAATGTAGTGTGGAATGTTGTTTTGTGATAAGTTGGTGGGTTGTATTGTGTTGTAGTGTGCTGTGGTGTGTTATAGTGTGATGCACTGTATCGCATCGCGTGTATCTGAATTTATGTTTATGCTTTAGTTCTATCTCGTCCTGGTTCGATCTAATTTGATAACTAGGCGTGGAGGAGGGGGGGGGGGGTGAACATATTCGAATGAAAACAGTTTGAAACACATTTTTCTTTAAGTTGCTGGAAGTATCAAAAATATATTTCTATTACAAATTCATCTATATCACACATTTTAGTTCTTCATTATCAATCAAATTCATGTTCTTTTCGGCATCCGGTCTGTTATCCGTTCGAAAACTCCGTCGTCTTCACTATTATGAGCTAATCTTTTTTAGCCTCGTTTTCATTCTGATCGCTTCTTTCTTGATGTCCATAATCGATGTCGTGCTTCTATAAAAAGAGAGTAGACATTCATTTGCTTTCATAATATTTCATAATAGGACCAAAACATTTGTCAGTCTTTTTCTGAAGTCCCAGTCTGGAATCCAAGGGTATTTCGGTATTTCGGCGTAAACAAGCATTTTTCCCGGCGTACCGGCGTAGTGAACCCCAATATAATTACGCCGGCGTACGTCACTAATATCAGTTTAAGTACCAAGGATCATAAAAAGCCTTTAAAACAGCAGAACAAAGGTACAAACAATACAACTGGCGTACACCATTAACTACGCCATCGCATATCCGGCGTACGAAAACTGTGGATTCCACACTGGTGAAGTCACATTATTCTTAATATATAATATAATTCTTCACAATGAAATTTTAGAATTTGGTCATGTCTTTAATTTGGTGGCAATTTTAGCTTAATGAATTTAGCTTAATGAATCCATGAATCATTAAGTTTACATCTGAAATAGTGCTATGACATTTGCCACTTAATTAAAATTGGTTAAAACTAGCTTGAGCAGCTTATGAAAATCATACACCTTTACCTTTTCGAATGAGTCTTGGTTTTGTTATGAACGAGACGTTATCTGGAAGATGTCGTTTCTTTCGTCTGATGAATTCTGAAATCTTCGTCTTCCATTGGCTTATCGGATTTCCTTCTTTGTTACCAGCGACCAGAATACGGCGAAGAAGTTCTTTACCTTGACCTGAAAGAAATGTAAAAAGAATGAATTATTAAATGCCCTTTAAAAATCTTTTAAAACTGGTGCATAGGTAACTCTCCAAACATTGTTTAAATTAACTGCTCAAATTTCCAAAATCCCTAAAAGGCACGTTATTGGACACTCATAACAGGGTTTCAATTAAGATCCGGGGAACGTGGAAATTCCCTAGCTTAATCTTTAGATTTCACCTACATTCATCTAAATTCCCCGGATGAATCTACAATATAGCTCTCATGGCGATTCTTAGAAACATTATATAGAGAAACAAAGGTTTTGGTTCTCAAGAAAAACGAAACTATCTCAATTCTTTTATATAGTCGTCTGCTTAACCAATTACACTTTTCAACGCTTGAGATTAGATTCTTACCTGACGACTCTAGACATGCACCAGTTGGTAGATTCTTTTTATCGGCGTCTGAAATCTTGATAAGAACAGCATAATGCCAGTATCTCCATTCCTCCTCACTTGGTCCTCCTAAGAATTCCTTTGTGTCCTCATCATCCATGTTGACACAAATAACACTGATGTGGCAGTTTTCACGAGCTTCGATGATGTATTGGCCGTCTATATTTCCGATACCGGCATCACGGATTCCTTGACAGGATTTTGGTAAACCTGGAATCAAAAGGTAAGGTAAGGTACTGTAAGGTAATTAGCCACTTTCAAATGGAACAGTCATGCATAGGATAGCTAAATATAGCTGCATTTAGTGTTTCGTCAGGTACCAGTTGCTTATTTTCTATTTTTTTTCTATCCTTTTTTTTTAGTACAAAAACAATAAATTTGTACTCGAGTAAAAAATTATATCTGTACTCGTATAATTAATCTTGAATTGTACTCTAAATAGTCCCATTATATATACTAATTTGTAAACAAACCTTAAAGACAAATTAAAAGAAAAAAGCTATCTTACCGTTTGGGAGAGCAATCAGATGAGGAGTTGATGCATTGGTTATCGAATCACTATTATTCACTGAGAGCAAACCTAGAGATAGAAAGAAAATATAATTATCAAAACTCTTAAGCAAGAAAAAAAATATATATTTGACGAAAAAGGCTTGGAAAGTAAACTTTTTTTCTTGACTATCTTTTGTCTACTGAAACTGGGGGGGAGGGGGTCGTAAGAATTAGCAACATGTATCATGTGTTGGGTGCTCTGTCCCAACTCTCCCGTCCGAACTTGTATTTTGTGATCGTTCATGAATTCATTAAGGGGGTGAATGGGTGTTGACTAAACCATTTATCAAACTCTTTCTATATTAGAGTACACAATGGTGGAAATTAATAATACAGTATATGACAATAACAGAGGAGTTCATCAAAACTTTTTAGATTGCAAAGTCGACATCTGGCGAATTTGTACTATCCGGTTAATCTAGGGATACACCGAGATGAATTGCGTGCTGTGATTGGTCGATATCATTAAACACTTAGAATATGTCCATCAGCCGAAAAAGATAAAATTAGGTATAATAGGTGCTTCTTAACCAATTAGAAAATTAATTGACACTATAAAAAACTAGCCATTATAGGCTTGTATTAATATTTTAAATGTTGATGAATTATACGTAATATTTGATTTTTATGATATTTTTACTCTGTTGTAAATTTCACTAACCAATCATAGCGTGTAATTCGTCTCGGTGTATCCCTAGATAGCCTAATTTGTAAGTGGAATTGGATTTGATGAAAGTTTGTAAATAAAAGAAATTAGAACGTACCTGTACGATAGACATACTCATCACTATCATTCTTTTCGACATAATTTGGATTCGTCAAAAGTGTGAACTGATAGTCGTAGTTCCCGTCGGATGATGTCGCAGTGAGAGAAGCTGGAACAGTCCCGTTTGACTCAACAGGTGGCGGTGTCGCGGGTGGACTTGTCGGTGGTGCGACAGGTACTGCAGGTGCTGCATCTGACGAGGAAATGACTGTCTCAGCTGCTGCTGTGACGTTTGGCGGAACTACTGATGGAAATGCGTCTGCGGGTTTTGATACAGGTACAGATGGTGCTAGCGAGACAACTGGCGAAGCGGGTTCGGGTGCAGCAGATACCGGAGCAGGTTCGACTGGCGCAGGTGACGCCAGTGCTGACACAGATGTTAATGCGTCACCTGGCAATGACACAGGTGCAGCTGGTGCTGGAGCCAAAGCCGGTTGTGGCACTGATGGTGCAGCAGCTGATGCAACTACAACTGGTGCTGGAGGAGATGCTGGATTCAATGAACTGGCAACTGGAATTGCTGGTGCTGCAGTAGATTCAGCTGCTGACGGAGAAGCTACTCCAGTGGCAGGCGGTGCTGCTGCTTGTGTCACTTTTGACGGGACTGATGTAGCAGGTGCAGCTGGAGTGGCTAGAAGAAAAAATAAATATAAATGAAACATAATTAATTGAGTTAAAATCATATATCGGATGAATAAGCACATGAACAAAACAGTATTTGCTAAAGTCTATCTACTTTAAACAATTTTTAAAACTTTATGTGTCTAATCATAACAAGTATCTCTTTTTTCTCAATTTCGAATGTTTCAGGTTTGGCAAACTAGTCTTGTGGTCATTGCATCATTTTATTACTGCGAGTGACACGAGTTCTAAGTCTGCTAGAACCAAACGACTACTTTACCATTATTCTACCACCTCCTTCATACAACAATTCCACCCTCTTTGTGCTTGTTTTGGTGTTAAGGAGGGTATAATGGTTTTCTATTTTATCAATTTTCTTATGTATGACAACCCGCTGGGTATAATCATATTCTTAAAGAAAAGATAAGGTGATATTTGCATTTGTGATAGAGCAGCCGTACAGAAGCTCTTTGTGTGTTTCTTATTTTTGTCTATGCTTATAGACCCAGCGCACATCCAAAGTAGAGGCAATTTACTAAGCACTACTACTTGGGCTGGGATCACAGGACGACAAACACACAATATTAACACTGAACAGAACCCTACATGGGACTTTCAAGCTAACGAAGCCGGGACAAACTCCAGCTACATAGTCTAGTGGCTAATCCTACTTAATTTTAATCATATATAAATCAATTGCCTCGACGAGGAATCGAACCGCGGTCATAGCGGTGATAACGTAACGTATTAACCACTAGACTATGCACCAACGTTTGCGTGCTTTAACTTATGTCAAGGTACCAGATACCAACTGGATTACCCAATTTCCCTTTAAATGGCATGGGTGGACCCGACGGACTTGCAGCCTAACGATTTTTTAGTATCACACTTCAACTGACGTATTTTAGAATAGTTGAGACTACCACTACTGGACATTGATATCAATTGATTAGTGTGATACTTAACCGCTTGGTCATTCATCCGCAGAACCAACTCATCCCTTTCATTTCTCAAACCAATTCCAATTTTACTTACTAGTGGTTGTCAAAGCGACAAAGTGATTCAGTTGGATATCAACTTCGACATCGATCTGATGAGGAAGGACAATAAAATGACGGAGCTCATCATTGATGAAATCTCCCACCTTTATCCATTCGTCAGCTTTGCCATCGAAACACCAACCATTGTTGATGACTGCTGTTATGATAAAATGCCCATAACTAGTATTGGGTAGGTAGATATCGTACTGAATAATTCTGTTCATAAGCTGAACGTTCTCATAGGTGGAGCGGGCAATGGTGGGGCTCGAGCAGCCCACTCCCGTACATTCTTTGTACTCTTTGATTTGTATTGTTAGGCATGAGTTGGTGTTTAGTTCTTGTGCGGTACTTGGAAGAATTATTTTTCCGTATACCGTTATACCTGCAGGAACTGAAAAATAAATTGAAACAAAAAAAATTATTGTCTGAGTTTTGTTATTGTGATCTGTAGTTGAAAATATGTTGGTTGTTATGGTCCATGACTTATCGTTTCTAGAAGATTCTGATATTCTGCAATTTGCATTTCACTGTTTTAATTTCAATTGATAATGATCGGACAACATTCGATACTACTGATCATTTGGATTGTCCGATTTATATTAAATTATCATAGCTCCTGCCCCTCGTTTGTATCTATTCCAGTGTGTCTATACTGCATTGTTAGTTCCATAAGAGTAAATCATATCTTTCTTTACGAAGGTCAAGGTTGGGGAGCCAAAATCTACACAATTTTAATTGATAGGAGAAAACTGGATTCTTTATGGATTAACTTAATCGGACTAAATTGATTTTCATCGGACAAAAACGATCACTGTCTAACAGCCAGAACGGGACCTTAATTTCGTTATAGTTGGCCCTGTTAATTACAGGATGGTGTCTATTTGTTATCTTTCTTTTTTAGGTGCATCCTACAAACCCTTATGTCATTTTCGTGCATCGGTCTTGGTTGTTAGTACGAGGAATAATTCACTTTCAATATAAGCGTACGGCGTTTTGAATTTCTCATGAGATTTTTGTAGAATGTATAACAGCGTACGAGATGCTTGAACAATGACTTACTCCTCGGTTGGTTTACAGTCAATATCTTACTTCAGCGCTTATGTACTTTTTTCTCTTTTTTCATTTTGTTTCATTAGTTCATTTGTAAATCATAGATGAGTTTCTCTTTATGTTATGAGGAAGAAGGATAAACACTAGATTTTACATTTCGACCACATTTTTTAAGGATTATAATGTCATACCTTAAGGAAATTAACTTTCGCGGAAATTTAAAGTGCCTCGAACCGCATGTTCTTTCTGTCTTTAAGTTCCTAAGAGCCTTTTATTGGTAAGATAATGCATGGCCTATAGAGATATCTCTATAAGCCATGGATAATGACATGTTTCAGCAAAAAACCGCGAAAATTAATCCTCATTTTTTCCGCAAAATTTCAAAAAAAAAAAATCCGCGAAAATAAGTTCTCATAATTCCCTCAAGGTACCAAGCAATTGAAGAAAAATGGATCTAAGCAGAATTAGCGCGTGCCTTTGTCGTTTTGGCTTACGAACACATCTTTATGTGATGCAGTATTAATCAATGGTAACCCGTGGAACGAAGAAATTCCACAGAAATTTTAGATTCTAAATTCCCCGGATGAATATATAATTAAAAGAGTGTGAATTATTGTTATAAATTTTTATTATTTTATGCATTTTCTGGCTTAGAAAATTTATAGTAGAACGCCTGAAAAAGAGAAGGGAGATAAGGCTATTATAAGAATAATATTTGGTGCATAATAGTAATGATAATAATATGAAGCATTCATTTGACACTTCAATTACAAAATTTTTCTTTATAATTTCTGTTTTTAGAGACTTGTTTTACTCATGTTTATGTTAAATAAAACAATAAAGCAATCAAATTCCGATGAACTTCACTTAAGAGAAAATATGAAATATGTTTCTCAGTTCCTTTATCTTATAACCAACTCCATTGCAAGTTTCTGCGCCAAAAGGTCAAACGTTCCCGCCCAATAAAGATAACAGACCCCCGCCCAATAAAGAAGAATTCGTTTCAAAGATCTGTGGATGAAAAAACACCAAAAATATCCATAGAAAAAAAATTATATACCTGGTTCGGGTTTCGGATTATATTCGGACATTTCAAAATCATAACCCACATGACCTTCCCCTTCATACAACATAAAGTCTTCGACTGCACTGTTATGATAATCTCCACTTCGAAGCATAACACGCGCTCCGTTTATCTCTTCCCCACTACACCATCCCACATTCATGATGGCGTCGATTTGATAGCGCCCATCTCTCACTTTCGGTAACTGCATGGCGTAATGAATAAACTCCCCCTCATATTGGAGTTTATGGGAAACGTGTTCGGCTATGAAACGGTCAATTCCAGTATTCCCGCCAAAACTTGGGTTAAATTCCCGTACTTGTAATATTAAGCATGATTTTGATGATGCGTATCTATTGAACGTTTCAGGTAACTTTATTCGTCCATGTAAGGTTACACCTGGAAATATAAAGGTGTGGTGAAGGTATTACTTACTACAGATATAATCATTTCCCATTGTTATAAGAGATTCTTTTAGTCTAGTGAATACACTCATCTTTATAAACAGTTAGAAGGTTTAAAACCTTTAGAATCCAATTAATGAGTACTATCCTTTAATTATTTATGTATAATAGTTATTTTACCTCCATCCTTTATCTTTTCTTTTTTATCCAAACACGTTTTTGGGGAGGTAAGGGATTATATTTTGTCTCTTTATTCCCTCCTGAAATAATTTCTCTATCTTGGTTAGAAAACTAATAAGTTCTAATCACACAAATATACAATTATATATTCTAAAGTCCGAGGTTTTTAAAATACGTGCAATTTTATGCATTTAATTTATGATTCTTTTATGACGATAACCAGTATTTAGCTGAAAAACTGATGAATTGTGCGCCTTTTCAAAACCATGGATATAACTGCATTGGTGCAGTGTTTTTTGTTTAAGACGTTTGCATATTAAAGGCTAGTACTCGCCACACTTATAACAATAGTTAAAAAAGTGGATACACACACTATAATAATCTTAAACAGTTATATATGATTTCTCCAAATGAATGCATCCACTCTCATTCCGATAAGAACGATAGCCACGTTAAGAAAGTAGGTGAGTACTAGCCATTTTCCGAAACAAAAACATGCAGCTTAGGGTGGGGGGCATTATTACTCGTTACAATTATACATAATAGCCCGGCCATATTTTGAGGTTTGTGCCACCGGAGAAGGCCATTAATGCCACTGCGAGGCTAGGTCCGGTTTTGGTATAATAATCCTGTAAAATGTCCAATTCTAAAAACGGATTAAATAGCAAGATTGGGCACGAAAAGAAGATAAAAAAATGGTATGGTTTGCCCATATGAAACTATTTTTTTTCATCTCGCGCTTATTCCGACAAACAAACATTTATAATATTTGAGAATAATTTTTGTATCGAAAGAATAGGGATTTCTAACTAATAAAATGTTTAAACTGTTAT
>JAUKPT010004800.1:0-10859 GCA_032273505.1 Nanomia bijuga
CATTTTGCCTCCAAAGTTGCGCAGAGGTCTTGTAACTATTACAATACATGAAATTTATTGGATGGTTTAATAACAAGTGCTCATATTTCACACGTGATAGAGTATTTTTACAAGTTCATTTACATGAACATGGACAATACCTGATTATCTATAATCATCCTTTTTAATACAAACGTGTATTCTAAAATTGTCGATGCAACATTTATTCAAACCAATGCATTCATTTTAATAGTTGATTTGCGAATCTTATTAACAGTAGTAACCAGTCTTAAACGCGTTTTTTTTGGCTTATGCTAGAAAAATGACCTTTTTTATCGGGTTTCGAAAATCAAATTTGAAAATGTCTTGCCGTTCTTGTGTGACTGACTACCTAACAAAGAGCCTATTCTTTTGAATTGTTCAAATTTTTCAAAGGAGAGATAAACAAGAAAATAGAAAATGGAAAATAGAAAATAGAAAATAACAATTAAACCCAACCTAATGCCGGTTTAAAAGCGTCCTGAGTTTCTGAACAAGTCATTAAGTAAATTATATCGATTTTGGGCTGTTTTCAATAATCTCAGAATATTTTGACCAATGTTCCGTGCTGGAGTACTCTCAATAACCACGAAACGATTGAGTAATGTACAGAGAAGTGAATATTATAACCTAATATGACGATCCATAGATTACTCTATACACGGCCATACATCTTGGGGGCGATTTGGGACCAGCTGCGATCAAAGCACATGACCAAAAATATAAAAGCGAATTGACTCAAATATCAAAAAGTACGAAAGGCCCAAGTTTCCTCCAATAATTCCTCATAAAAGATAAATTCGTCCCCACGTATTCTGGACATGCTTGTAAATGCGCTGAGCATCGTTGTTTGATCGCAGCTGGTCCCAAAACGCCCAAATTGTTTTTTGTCGGCGAGTTTTATGGCCGTTTATAGAGTAGATTATGGACGATCCTACCATTCGATGCATTGTTGGGCATTCTTAATGAACAAAAGATACTTGCAACAGAATATTGGTGTATTTTCTAGTAAAAATGTGACCAATTTTGGTCAATTTTACACCTTGGTGACCTTGGAACACGCTGAAATTTGTGAAAAATTTCCCAGAATAACACTTTCATCAATACATAGCAAATAAATACCTATGAAAGCCCTAAAAACATAGATATTATGATGACCAGCTTAAAGTTTGCATACAGTTATCTGATAAAATTGCGAAAACCTGGATTTAGAGGGTAGATACGGCCCACCACACTTTGTTACTGGCTCTAGGCGGGGTTTTATTGTTATTTTATATCTGGATACTAAAAAAATCCGGTTCATCATGATTTGGAACACACCTATGTATAGCCCACTCCGACGAACAAGCAAAACAAACAAACAAATAATCCTACCGTCGTCATTGACAATCGTCACCTCAGATTTCTCTTTTTTACCAATCAAGACCAACTGTTCGTTTGGGTCAACAAAAAGTTTCACGTAAAAGTTTTCATTTTTTTCTAACAGAGACTCGTCTATGATATCAATCTCTAATTTCTGGTTATCTACATTCGGTCCGAAAGTTATTTTTCCTTTCTTTGCTTTGTAATCAGCACCTTCCTTTGCTGTTCCATCAGACGTTTCATACCTAGTAAAAAGAGAAAATAAATTGGGTCATCGCTTCTAACCCATGCAAAGTAGATAAGAAAGGAAGTGGGTATTGAAGAGGAGAGCACTAAATTCTAAGAGTTTGTTTCTAAATTTTGGCTAACACAATAACAGCGTAATGACATGGCATCTTTCAACACTTTTTTCATATAAGCTAAGCATCTTCTTCTTGAGATACTTACTGGATGGAGAACACGGATAGTAGAGGCGAGTGTCATTACAAATGATGCAATAAAATACGCACGACTCGAGCTCTTAGCGAGGGAAAAACAACTATTGTTAGGTAATGCCGACTGGTCCACTTAATGCAATATAGGTAGTCAGTTAGTAGCTGCCGAAACACTAGCTTGAACTTAACGCTATAGCCTCGATAAGTACGTAAAAAGCTAGTGTAGTGAAATTGTAACTTAATGGTTGATGGAACCATAGACCCCTTAAATAAAGGACTGCTGACTCTATGCTCGGTATTTCAAACTTGGGTCAATTGGAGTTATAACCTTATAACTTTCTAAAAAATGAATGAAATCAATTAATTTCTTCAATGAATGATAAAATAATTATTTGGTAATACAGTGATGACAATTATTAATCATTCTAATCAGCCAATTACAGGTAAAATCTAATTAATAGATAATGACCCAATATGACCCAAGTTATGAGCCGAATAGACCAAATAGGGAAAAAACATCCATGAACTACTGAAACATGATATTTTGAAGTTCAAAACATAATAAAACAACAGTTTACACACCTCAAAGACAAAGAGTGAAAATTTTTTTTGGTTTACATGGTTCTAGCTTGTCTTAAGTGGGCTTAAACCGCTTAAGTTCGGTTCTAAATTTAGAATTATAAGCACAAAAATAGGATCTTTTGAATATTTTGCTTCTTCGGCTCAATTAGGAGTTGTTTTAAAGAATAATATGTAGTAATATTGATAATATGATACTATCTTATTTTCAAGACTTGATTTTTTTTTTGGCTTAACTGGACTTAAGTGGCTTAAATATTGGAAATTTGTGTCAAAAATGAGCAAAAATGGGCGAAAATGGGCGAAAATGGTCTCTTGAACTCTTTTTCTTATGTTCTTTGAGTTATTTTTGACTTTTATGTCGATAGTATAATTCCATTATGGTTTTCAACTAAAAATCAGGACTTTGAATGAGCTTAGTTAGCTGAAAATGAGTTTTTTATTCGAAACAAATAGCTAAAAATGGCCTTTTTTTTATCTTGTCAGCAATATATTCTAGACTTAAGTGGGCTAATTTGGCTTACGTTAGGAGACTTTTTGTCAAAATAAGCTAATTTCGACCTGTAAATAGGGATATCATAATGGCATTATACTTTATCTATTCCTAATATAGTCTTAAGTCGCTATTCTTAAGTTGGCTTATATTTACATAATACATAATACTCAAATAAAATAATAGTTTTTATTTTTGATTAGCCAGTTTTTCTTTTCTTCTGAGACATCCTTGGGTTTTCTCACGATCACTATTAGCAACAACAAATGCTTTCATCAAAACATTAGCTAATGTTCGACAAGCTATCTCATTTTCTGCAACTGGGGCATGTATCAAGCCAAGGAGGGTTCTCAAATAAGATCTGCAGCGCAATCTCGGAGACGTGATTGAATCTTGGACGTACATTCCACTTTGAACGAAAAAAACTGTTGATATTGTCGGAAGTGTCAATCCTCCTCGATTAAGTTCATCAAGGTAATCTGATGATAAATGTTCATCTGAATCGTGCTGAAAATTAGCTTGTTTGGTGATATAGCCTGCAATATATATTGCTTTATGCTTTCGTTCGCTATTGGACTTAAGTAGCTCCTCTGTGTCTCCAAGAGAAACGCTATGTAAAATATCAATATCATCTGGATGAATATTCTCAGTGCAGCTGGGGCACTTTAATTTGGCACAAGGATCAGGAAGCAAATCAAATTTAAGGAGTTGATGAAGTATTTGTATCTTTGTAGCTGCAAGGACATCAACTATGTCTATATAAAAATTACCACCACTTCGTTGTCTGGCTTGTTCAAAAAACTTCTCCAAAGGATCCTGTGAGAAAACAGCAGAAAGAATGTACTCAAACGAATAATGCTCGAAAAGATACTCAGCTGCTTGGATGTTGAAAACTGTTGTGTCCTTGAAAGCATCTGCTGTGTAGTTTGTGAGTGATTTAATTCGGGTTCGTCCAGTACTCTTGCAAGTTGAGATGACATCGACGATTTTCTTTAATCTCTTAAACGAAGCACAGCCTGGTGTCCATGGTGTTAGTAACTCATCACGATTTCGTATTTCGCCATATCTATCCTTGATATTTGACATTTTGAACCAGTCCACCACCATTTGAATAAAGATAACTGTTCCTTCACTGTAGGGAATTCTATTTTGTAATGCCTTGAATGCAGCAACAGTCTTATCGTTGAAAATCTGGGTTACTAATGGAACACTCTGTCTTTGAAGTGGTTTTGGATTAATAGCTGTTTGAGATAGCTTCGTTAGACGGATGTCCGATTTCCTGTCCTCTTCATACAGAGAAATAATATCGGCCCAACAAGCAATATACTCTTTTCCATCCTTTGTGAAAGATAGTTCCTTGCACTTCTCAGAGTACCAATTGTTTCTTATATTTTTGTATACGTGGACATAATCATACACCAAAAACAACTCATACGATTTTTCATCATGTATTATGGTGACTTTTCCTGGCCCTCCCATCAATCTATAAACACCACGGTTAGTACCACAATTATCGGAAATTAATGAAATTACTGTTCCACCTTTTGAAGTAATTGTGACTACTGCTTCAATCAGCATCAGCTTGAGTTGATTGGCATTGAGTTTGTGAGTAGGATGGACTCTAAATATGTATCTTGGGCCACCATAATGGCAAACTATTTCGAAAACTAGTGCAGAAGATGCAAGGGTGTTTGTATCATTTGGATCGTTCGTGGCATATCCCAGCATGTGACCACCCGAAAAACGAACCGCTGAGATTAACTTGACCTCATCAAATAAAAGATTTACTAACCTTTGCTCTGGCTTTAACTCTAAAAGAAGCCTTTCGAGATTCTTATCATCAGGTGCTTGAGAAAGAAGCTCTCTGACTCTTTTTTCATTCGGCAGACATATGGCAACAGAATTTCTAAGCATACGATAAGCTGCTGGTGATATACAAAATAACTCTCCGGCTAAAATCAGTGCATGTTTAGTGAAACGGCGACCATTAGGCTTTGTAAGCAAGAGCAAAACTTGATCCTGGATAAATTGGAAATGTGGGTTATCATGCATTTCTACCATGCTGTCAAAAAGATTGGTGATTCGTTCCAAATAATCTTCATTACCTGGCTCAAAACGTCGTGTGACTGAAAGGATATTATTGACTTGTGACCAGCGGCTTATAAGACTATTTTTTTGTAAATCAAACATTTTCTTTGGAATTGAGTAACCATATTTTTCGGCATGTTCCAAGAATAAAAATCCGAATGGTGATTGTACATGCTTAAAATGTAAAAACTGAATAACCTCTCTTCCAAATTTATCAGTGGTTGAAAATGTTACATCATCCTTGAGATGAATAATGTTGACATTTTTGAATTTCTTTTTGGAATATTTGACAAATTCATCGAATGAATTAATTTTGTCTTTTTTCTCATTGTTTGTTTTTTCCTGCAACTCGCGTACCTCGGCAAGTGTCACTTTTGTAGGTCTTGGTTTAGGCACATTTTGGTTGCAGCAGGATTTTGGTACTCCAGAAAATATTGAAGGTGGTCCAACTGGGCGGGAGCCGCCTTGGGCCTTTACAAATGTTGTAAAATGCTTCTTACACGCAAATATTTCCTTTAAAGATCAACGTTCTCGTTCCTCAGCATTAGAAGGAAACTTTACAACGGGACTGTAAGGCTGACCAGGATAATTAACTTTACAGTTGAACATATTATATTTTTTTGGCATAGTTTATGTATCTATTGAGAAATCTTTATTCAAAAGAAAACGATACCAAAATAACTACAACGCTACAAAATAGATATTTTCCAATTAACAGTTAACTAATTTATTTTTTAACGTATTAATTTAACGATTAACTTTTTTGATAAAACGTGTTTACATAAAGTCATATCAACAAACATTTAATAGGTGAACACTAATTCAACTACACTATACATTTTAACATGGCGTGTACATTACTATCAATTATTCATGATTTAAATCACGTTAAAACAAAAGATATTACTATATAAATATTTTCGATCAATTATTCATTACTTACAGCATGTAACAGATCATTTTATTCTTTATAAAATATAGTTGACCCAAGTTTATTTTACCGAGAGAAGGAGTCTCCAGTCCTTTATTTAAGGGGTCTATGGTTTTATGTCATTAAATGTAAGAAAAAGACTTGGTATCCTTATTTTGGTCCTTTTTGGGACCTTTGAACACCTTTTCATGTCGTCATTAGAGAAAAATAGGGCAAATTAAGGGTTAAATACTACAAAAAGTTTGTTTTTCGCTGATGTATGAGTGGTAAACCAGGAAAAATCGGCTTTAAGTCATAAATAATTAATGATATCTAAAGTTCGTCTTATATAATTAATGAAAAACATCTGTCATGGATGAGTCATCAGCATCTCTTTTCCTTTATCTATATTCAAATTAACCAATCAGCTACGTTACTAGTTACCAGCCTCTTTGCAGTTGCTGTACTATAAAAGCTTGATTTTTTGTAGAAACTTTCTTTTTCCTTTTTTCTTTTTTCTAGTGATTTTCTGTTGATTTTCAGTGAAAATGTATACTATATACTAGAGAATGGTGTATGGTAGGTGATTTATAAATGTAGATGTGCTCGGGTTGTTTAATACCGGGTCTGAATGGTTCGGATATATTTTCATTTGTGATTCTCAGCATAATTACAGAAAACTTGCTTACGCGCTTATGATTGGTTCTTTGTTATTTTGTTTTGAACATCAGTTTTCACGCCATTCACAACTTTCTATTTATGCATAACTTAATCATCAAATATTTTCGGCGTTTGAACTCCTTTTTGATTCTAAGATACAAAATTTGGAGAAGAAGCTAAACAAAGGTCTAATCCCCATTTTGTTTTATTTAAATTATTTGATTAGAGCTATGATGAGACATAATAAGTTGATGAAATGGATGTATTATTTGTGTTATTTGTGGTTATATTATAATATTATATTTGGAATCAAGTTTGAAGTGTTTACTTTAACTTTTAATGGATTGCTGTCTAAAAGTGGAAGTTATCGTAGCTACATTTTACATACCTGATACTGTTTGGTTTCACTAATTTACAATCAATTATAGAATACAATTACAATCTGACTACAAACAAGAGTATACATGAAAGATCTGTGCTTATGCTGCAATATTCGACAAAAATGATATGTAAACAAATCATGTCTGATCGTAAACAAATTAGGTGGTTCTTTGTTTTTTACAAGTTTGTAGCTGAAGCTATAGATTGAATTTTGGACCTCTAATATGTGCAAATTAGAAATATATAAAAGTTGAAAGACAGAAGAGGTTTAAGCTAGTTCAATTATCTCATCTAAAGTAGTGATTAGAATTATGATGAGATATATTTATTTGAGGAAATTAATGCTGAATGTAACTTATTTGTTTAATTTGTGGTTATATAATATCATATTTGGTGTCTCAAAATGGAATCTGTCAAAGCTACATTATGAAAAAAAATTGTTTTTTTTTTCTCTTCTTTCTCTTGTGTTAGGCTTTTTTGTGGCGTTTTAAATATAACCAATTTGTGTAATTAAATTCCTTGAAATTACTGTGAATATTTCTATCCTTATAAAAGGGGTAGTCCTCATTTGACAAACAAACAAAAAAGTGTCCAATCAATCTAGAATTAGGAACTTCATACCCTAATATTTTTTAAAAGAATGTCCTGTTTCACCGTCACGAGCCATCCATGGTATCTGACCCCCCTATTTCATTCAGGGGTAATATAGGAACAGAATTTTTTGTCTTTTTTTTCTTCAGGGGGGGGAGAAATTTCTTCTTCATTAACATCAATATAAGTAAATTTGGTAACAAACTAAAAGCTAAAATGAAATTAGTCATTTAGAATTATATGTTATAAAGATGATAATTAAGAAAATGAAAATACAAACAAAGGTAATATTTTGTCATGTACAACAAAATTGTAATCTGATACTATTTCTAAAATGTCAACTAAATTCTGGGACAGGGTGCACCTGAGTCATGAGTTAATAGGAACAAACCAAGGTGGACCTGAATTTAAGGGGCTCTGGTCCCTGATCCAATGCATCCTCCTTCAAAAATACCATTTTTGTCTTATGTAAACTGCAAGTGTTTAACTTTTCATCAGGTGAATATTTTCACCCGTTTGTCTTTGCAGAAGGCTGTTTTTTTTTTGCTGTTGCTGCAGAATTTATATAGTTTGATTTCTATTGTTTGTATGTCTTAATTTTATTTTTGAGGCATCTTATTTTGATGAGTTCATTTTTACTTTTTTTTTTTCTAAAATCTATTTCACGAATACTATTTTCCATCATTACTTTTTCTAACTGGTTTCATATATTGTTATTTGTTATCACAGCTACTTCCACACTGAGTTTGTTGACAATGACCTTGCTCAACCTTTGAACTCAAGTCGTATCTAAATTTTCTTAGAGCTCTCCATTAACCTATATTTTTACCCTCCCCCCCTCTTTCCTATCACCACCTACCCCTCTTACCCCTTTCTCTTTCCCTCCCCAAAATGACTGACAATTTGCATTTCTGCTACAAATGCACACAAATTTTACCTGCTACTGACAAAAACCAATTAATTAAATGCAACACCCTGATAAATTTGACTGTAGATGCTGCTTGACATGCAATATCTGTCAAAAACTTGTAGCTAACAATCATAGAGGGATTCTTTGTAGTTTATGGAACAAATGGGTACATGCCAAATGCAACAAATTTGACCAGTGTGACTTTTCTAGGTTTCAGGAAGATAAAAATCTTCAGTTTTTCTGCACTTTATGCCTTAGCAACACTCTACCAACACTGATCTAAATGACAATGAATTTCATCTTATGATGAAAGGAATCAATTATTCTGAAGAATTGAATAACATCAATAATATCCTTTTGACAGAAAAACAACTTAAGTTAACAAAGAAAATCAATGATGTTGTCTCAAGAGGTACTGACTACGACAATGAAGATGATGATTGCTCTAGTTCGATTAATTGTAAATACTATACAATTGATTCGTTTATCAAACAAAAATTGAAAGCAAATAATTATTTTTCTCTTCTCCATCTTAACATTCACTCAGTAGAATTTCACATTAACGAATTGAGACCCACATTACAATTGCTTAATATGACATTTGACTTCACTTGCCTTACTGAAAGTAAAATCCGAACTGTTCAACAATTAAAAGTAGATATAAATATTGGTGGCTATCAAGATCCTGTTGGCATTTTAACAGAAGCCTCTAAGTGAGGAGTGCTCATGTATATCAAAAATGGCATCAATTTCAACCTAAGAAATGACCTTAACATTTATAAGTCTAAAGAAATCCTTAACCCAAAGGGTAAAAACACCATCAAAGGAACTATCTACAGGCACCCCTGTATGGATCAAGACTTGTTTCTAGATGACTTTTCTGTGACAAACTATCTGCAGAAAACAAGATAATCTACCTAGCCGGAGACTTAAACTTTGATCTATCCAATACGTCTCATAATCAGTCGCAGCTGTTTTTTTAAACTATGATGTAAAACTTTCTCTGCCCCTCCATTACCCTACCCACTAAGATCAACTCGGTTCATCATACTATCATTGATAACATTTCACATCACTCCAGATAGGATTTCAAGAAACTTTTGTATTTCCATCTCAGATCATCTTCCTTCTTTTCTCCTAGTCCCACATGGCAATCAATATCACTTGCCAAAACAAAATATTTACAGACGAGATACAAAGCACTTTGACAAAACTGACTTCATTCTTGATTATTTTGATGTCAAAATGATGTCACATGGCCCTGAATGTAAAAATTTTGAGCTGAGTTTGTGGTATTGTTATGAGTTTTGATTTAATCTGATTGTGTTACATTTGTATGAGGGTGGTGAGGTTTATTTACTTATTCTTTTCTTTTTTGCCATGTCAAGGTTTCCGTATTTGCCAACCTCTTGAGATTTAGTGTTGTTTTAAGTAACAAGATATGCTTATTGAGTTCATATGAGTTTTTAGGATTAGGTACAGTTGTTTATTGGGTATTCTTAGATTACGTGTATGCTTTTTGGGGAAAATAAATTGATTCTAATTGTAGCATTATCAGGTTTTGAGAATTTTTGATAGTACCATATGTAGACATGATACATAAAATGAAATTACCAAGATTTTGGGGTTAACGGGTGAATACTTGACACTATTTTATAAAAATAAAAGCTTATTTGGAACGGAATAACATAACTGATAGGGTATGGATTAAAAGGGTATTTATAGATAGTTTGAAAAGGAATGCTTTGGATTTATACATGACTTTTAACATTGCTCAACAAACGGATCTGCAATATTTGCAAAAAGCCTTTTTGCAACTATTTGAACCAAACAATCATTCTATTTTGGGTGCTTCTGAGATTTTGGGTGAATCTGTCTCAAGAGTTTTTGTTAAGATTAAGAAAAATGGCCAACGAATGTGGGTTTGGAGAAGGTAGCTTTTGTACAGGGTCTTCCCTAAGAATTTCGAAAACACATAGGTCTCCAAGGGGTGGTGAGCTTGGAAAAGATTGTGGCTGTTAGTTTAAATTTTGAAAGGGTTTCAGGGATAGGTGGTTCATTCATAAACTCATGAGAAGTAAATCTGGTGCATTCTCACCCAGAAAAGGCAAATTGATAGAATAAAAAGGAAATTAAATGAACAAAAATATAATTATGAGCACTTTGGCAAACAGATGAGTATAACAAGGTTTAGTTTAACATAGGTTTAGTGGAGGATATGAAAGTTTAGAAATCAACGTAATTGTTATTTTTGTGGTAGATTAGGACATGATAAGGCTAAGTGTTTTTCATATAGAAGATTTCTGAGTGGAAATATATTGAGGAATAATAATGTTAAAAGAAAGAACAGTGTGGATGGCTACTACTACCTGTTAGATATCATTATTATCTATTATATTCTACAAAATTAGAAAAATCTAATGATTCAAACTC
>JAUKPT010004801.1:0-10859 GCA_032273505.1 Nanomia bijuga
AAAGTAGTCTTTTGACTTTACTAATTCAATCCAAAATTATTGTGTTCTGGAGCCAAAAAAACATAAAATGGGGGGGGGGGGGTTGGTAATAAAATGGGGGGGTGGTTTTACTGGCTGATTTTCATAAAATGGGGGGGTCATTATTAAATGATTTTGTGGGTGAAAAAATCGAAAAAATGGAAAATGACCCCCCTACAATTAAGCACAGAAGAGTATACAGGTATTAAACAAAGAGCCACATCATCAGTTGTACTTTTCATCGTCTTTCTTGATGACATAATTTATTTTCTTATAGAAGAATGTAATCCTGATCATGTTCTAGACAACTTGCACTGCTTATTACATGCAGATGACACACTTATTTTAAGCACGTCTACATTTGAAGAATTATCACCAAACAATGCCCAAGAGGCTAAATATATTGTAGTATTTTTAAGCAAGTATAACTCAGTTCATGTTATGAAAGGCCTGTAATTTAAACATGGATAACAGTAAACATCAACGGTTTAGTCAATAGAATGAGTTAATGACATATATTGGAGTAGTACAAGAAAAGAATATAGCAATAATTCTTTAATCGAGTATCTTTTATTATACCTGGTTATATAATTGAACCAAGAAGTCATAGTACGAGTAATGATAGAAGATTTCTAATGAAAGAAACAGGAATTGAATTATACCTATACCAGAAATAAATTAAAGGCCTTTCATTCCGTTGACTTTACATACAATTAGATAGGAAAAATTGCAACTTTGATCACCTCTAAAAAGAGAACAGAACAAGGTTTTAACCTGCGGTTTATTTTGTTTGTCTAGTTATAATTAGCTCTTTCAATTATCAAAATATCAAAAATGTCTAAAAGTTCCCCTTTAAGTAAATCAAACACATCTTTAGCCCGGTGCGAATTCATAGTAAACACTCGGCTTCCAAAGGACACCTTTAGGACTTTACAAGAAAATCTAATATTCTGGTTGAAACTATTAATTGGGCCTCAATTTATGATAAGTCTGCATTAAAAAAAATCAATTAGTTGTATAATTTGGTCCCAAATTAGGGGACCAGCATGGCTGATCCACTATTTCTCAGAAAACAGTTATGGGATTTTTCTAAAACTTGGCATTAAGTTAGAGTTGATTGTTCAACATTTTAGCTAAAACTGCTTATTTAGAAAAAAATGGTTCTCGAGGAAGGGTCCTGCATCTTATCTTTATGGGTTTCCTTGTGTTGACTTGGTTTAAATCATGTTATCAAGTAATGTAATTAATGTTTAAAGATTACGCATATTGATTCAAGATATCATATTATGTAAGGAAAGTTGAGATTATTTGTTGATCGCAGTGTTTGTTTGCAGGAGAGCCTCCTTTTACTCCAATCAAATGTACAGAGTTAATCATACCCTAACTTATTTTACTAAAGTTTCTTATTGTTGTTATGATTTTTAGATCGCCTACTTGATGATATTTGATGTGAAACAATATTTATTCTTATTCTTAGTTAATATGACTGTTGTTAGTAGTACAGCCTTGTCAATTTACAGTAACATAAATGGGATGTGACTTTTATGTCTCTAAATATTTTGTTCTTGAAATGTGTTATATTCAAAACGTAAAAGTATTTATTATGTATGGTGAAATTTTAGATAGTTAACAGTTTTGAGTAGATTTTGTATTCAGTTTTGCTTCACTTTCTGTGAAATTTATTTAGCAATATTGAAGTATTGGTACTCAGTTGATTTGGAAACATGTTGATTTTATTGATTTGATGAGACATTTTTATCCAATCCTTCTGTTAGTTCAAGGCAGGATAATAGAAAAATGGATGAAACAAGCAACATTGACTCTTCCCCTCTCCTTATGTAACGTTGATGTTTAAAAGAGCGAAACGGATGAGTGTGCCTTAAATGACTATCCCGGAAATCCGTTTCTTACCTTAGTGTGAAAGAGGTGTCTCATCCATTCAGAAATCTTGATAATGGTACACAACAATTAAAAAGGAATGCACTTTTGATCACGGATTGATGCTTTTATAAGAAAATATTCAAATACATTCACCGTTAACAGGCTTACCCTAATATGATGATTATATTTATTAAAGGATTTGTTTTTATCAGGGTTTTAAAGATTTTTGGTTTTAATTCTTGTTAAGTATTTCCTGATTTATGTATGTTGTTTACTAAACATTTGCTTATAAGAACTCATGTAACTAATAAAAGTCAGGCATAGAGAAATTGATATGATGATAGCGTTGTTTGATATTACACTCACTCACAGTCTCTTGAGTAATGTAAACTTTTGCTAAGTCTGTGGAACATATAACATGTTGAAGTATCCTTGGATGGGTTGGTGTCCGGTCAAAATAAATGAAGTACACTAACTCTGTTTTTCTAGCGCTAAAACTTTAATTTTTGTTGGCTGCACCTATGAAGAACATCATTGCAATGACATTATTTTATGAAAATATTTTGAAATTTAACTCATTTAGTTCATTCAGTCAGGACACTAGTGTTAATTTTGGTGGTTACAGCCATGTGCAACTGAATTTTTTACGCAATATACCATAAGGGTCATTCAAAAAGGATGTCACAGCAAAAATGGTAATTTTTGCACCAGGGGAGGAGCCCATGTCACTGGGTAAAAAGTGACAAACTTTTTATTAAGGACCAAAAACCTATTGGAGTCATCATTAAGAACAATAATAACATCAGAAATAACGACGAAATGCAAAAAAGTATGGTGGTGAGATCACCAACGTTTTTTTTTTTTTGCATGACCCCATATTTTGGAGATAGTACCCAGGGTACAGCTGACACGAAGAAAAAGTGTTTTTTGCCACCCTGCTCTAGGGCAACTACTCCGGAGTTCTGAATGTTAAATTTGGGTGGGAGGGTGTTAGTGGAAAAATGACGAAGTTTCGAGATTTGGTACCTTACCCCTCCCCCTGATCGGGGAGGTATTTAATTGATTTTCTTAAATTACATACAATAGATTTCC
Organism: Nanomia bijuga; assembly: GCA_032273505.1. Taxonomy (NCBI): domain Eukaryota; kingdom Metazoa; phylum Cnidaria; class Hydrozoa; order Siphonophorae; family Agalmatidae; genus Nanomia; species Nanomia bijuga. The sequence goes on from JAUKPT010004801.1 coordinate 2,992, forward strand.
TTGAATATATACAAAGATGGCAACAGAATTCAAAAGTTTAGACAGTATCCTTGAAAAGCACATCCCTGAAAGCGAGTTGAAAGAAGTGAAACGTATATTGTACGGCATTCCTGTGGAAAACATCGACATTTCAAATGAAGTCACGGGAGTATCAACATTATATGACTTCGAAGTTGCTGCTTATAAAATCCCAACTGCAATGGAACAATTAAGAGCGCCTCGATTAGTCAATATTGGCGCTGTTCAAAATCGTATTGTCTTGGCAACGGATAAGCCTGTCTCTGAACAAATCAGTGCTCATCATGATCGCATCAAGATAATAATCGATGTCGCTGGGGCAGCTGGTGTCAACGTACTGTGTTTACAAGAAGCCTGGACAATGCCATTTGCTTTCTGCACTCGTGAAAAACAACCATGGCTCGAATTTGCTGAGTCTGCAGAAAATGGTCCAACAACTTTGTTTTTAAAGGAATTATCTAAACGTCATAACATGGTGATTGTGTCGCCGATTCTTGAGCGCGATGAAGTACATCAAGATACCATTTGGAATACGGCTGTCATCATCTCCAACACCGGAAATGTGATCGGTAAATCCCGAAAAAATCATATTCCGCGTGTTGGGGATTTCAATGAGTCCACTTACTATATGGAAAGTGAAATGGGACATCCGGTGTTTGAAACACAATTTGGAAAGATCGCAGTGAATATTTGTTACGGCCGTCATCATCCATTGAATTGGTTAGGGTATGGTTTGAATGGTGCTGAAATTGTGTTCAATCCATCCGCTACAGTCGGTGCACTTAGTGAACCTTTGTGGCCTATAGAAGCTCGAAACGCTGCCATTGCAAACGCATACTTCACTGTTGCAATAAACAGGGTAGGAACGGAGCATTTCCCGAATCAGTTTACATCGGGTGATGGCAAACCAGCCCATCAAGAATTCGGACATTTTTACGGTTCCAGTTATGTTGCTGCACCGAACGGAAGTCGCACGCCTGGATTATCACGTGACACAGATGGTTTGTTGATCGCAGAAGTGGATTTGAATTTGTGTCGTCAGGTGAAAGATAAATGGGGCTTCCAGATGACACAGCGGTTACCTTTGTACGTGAAAACACTTACAGAAGCCATAAAGGAGGACAAGAAACGACAGATTGTTAAAGAATGATTGAACGTATAGACAAGTCTGATGCAGTATTCAGATAAACTGCGCATGTAATAACTATGTTCACTCAAGACTTAATTGATTCTATTATTGCCAAAAATTTCGGACACTTTCATTTCGGATATTAAAATTTCGAACAAAAAAAAATCGAAATTGTCCGAAATTTTTGGTAATAATTCTTAAGTGACTTCTTGTCACAATGTTGAGTGTTAAATCGAAATAGCGATTAACACGACATGGTGTGACAGGAATTTTCAGAGGCATTGTCTCATTAATATTCTCATTGTCTTAATCAATAATTCACCGTTCCAACGTTGGTTCCCTCACAGACTACTAGAATACCCGGACAGTTAAAGTTAAAACAGTGGGAAAATTATCTGAGGCTAACTTTTCAAAGTCTATAAAATCTGATCTCTTGACAGCTTTTTCTGTACTTTTTTTTTGCAAAATCTGGGCACATCTTTCCTCTTTTCAAATATTATAAGTTCGATGCAAAGCGGTCCTGTAACAGCGTCCGGTGGTATTGTGTCAAAATCTGTAAATAATACACCATTGTCTAAAGGACTACGCTCCTTGCTATTCTGATTTCAAATATATAAAAAAATGATAGTTCTATGTCTCTAAATGTTTTTAACTGTTCTGTTAACTTAAGAGAACCTGTTGTTGTATCAAAATTATTTTTTTAAACCATGCGAATATAAAGATAGAAATTTAGTTTTGCGTTTTTTCGATTACTTCAATTCAAGATGGTGATATTTTAAATAGCTTTCCTGTTTTATTTTTTTTCATATTCCCAGATGGAGTAAGTGTAATTGGTTTAATACTGTTACATAACTTCATCAATAACAAGTGGAAATGCTTAAATCTTTCATTATTGCTTTACCCAATTACCATGATGACAATTATTTTCTACCCAAAAGAAAGGATTTTTTTCATTTCGATATCTTGTCCTTTAATTGCTAAATATATTTTTGGATGCTTGGTGAGATATTTTAGGGGTCTGATAAAAGGACATTTTAGTTTGTTTTTTTATTTAATAGTGTTTTTCTTATTTTCCAGTACATGCAGGTACATGGCGTCATAAAATGATTTTGCTGATTTTTAGTGATTTTCAGCTCAAAAGGTTGTTGAAACAAAGATAATTTTAATGAACCATTTGAGTAGTTGATATGTTGCCTAACATACCCAGAAATCGAGTTATCTTTATTTTTCTGAACCATGTGATATGTTATCTTAAATTCTAATTGGTCGAACAAAATCCATTTTTCATTTTTAGCCCCAATATCAAAGATATGATTTGTATAGCCCTAACTCCCGCTCCTCAACTTGTCGGATGAACAGCCCAGGTCCTGGTCATCCCAGCGTCCCTCTAGCTGCCACTACCCGCTGCCACCCGACAGAGTTATCATTAACAAAATGCCCATGATAGTTCTCTCATACTTAATGGTGAATTCAATATACGTTATCGCAGATCCGCTAAAGTTAGTGCCGCTTTCAGGAAAATTAAATGACCCTTTTTACGATTCTCTTACTTTTATGTTTTTGCAACTAATGAAGATTGAAAAAAGAAAGTATTGTTTTGATTTGTTTTCTTTTAATGTTTATGTGATAGAAGATATGGATATAAGTTGCTATTCTCGTTTTCTAAGATTACTTTAACACCAGTGAATTTTTGAGCCTATGAGGGGGAGGGTCTCTCACTTGCTTTTGTCAATAGTGAAAAGACCACGTTCTAAGGCGACGATTGTCAAATCTGTCAATGAACTTTGATAGTTTTTGGAAGATTAATGTCAAGAATCATGTGAGGTTTGGAATTCGGTTAAGAATAATTTCCAGCTTGTAACAAGCCGAATACAAAGACCGAATACAATCTACAAACCTTATCCTCTTAGTATCCTCTTTTTCAGTTTATATATGTTCCCTTTTCTTTAAGAGTTGGCACATATCCTTTTTACATACTTTGAGTGTTCTATGAAGGTGGAAATACTTTTTCCTATGATCATGTAATCACTAAAATAGCTTCATTTTATTTATTGTTCGACTATGCGAAAGAATAGCTCACATGAGGAATCCGAATATGATATCTATTTTAGTATAATTGACGCATAGCTCATTAATTTTTCATGGAAATGACCACCTGTCAAACAAGATCAGATTTCAATAAAAATTGGCATGCATATGTCGCAAATCGAGACCCTAGAAGTTGAAGTCTTAAAATCTAAAAACAATGGGAACCACACACAACACCCCACCCCTCAAAATCAAAGGTTGTCAGATTACAATGGGAAATGGCCGCCAAAACAATAGAAAGCACAAAATAAGTACATTTTATATTCTTTTCTACAATGATATATTTACAAGTTATTTTTACAACAGTGACGAATTGTACGACTTGACAGTCGTTCTGTCTCTTACTTAATCTCTTTTCTACAATATCTATTAAGTACTTATTGTGTGCTTTCTATTGCTTTGGCGGCCATTTCCCACTTTAATATGAAAGCCTTTGATTTTGAGGGGTGGGTGTTGGGTATGAATCCCATTGTTTCCAGGTTTAGAAACTTCATTTTTGGATTCTACATCCTTAATTTAGAACCCATGCCTATTTTTTATTGTAATCTATTGACAATGTTTGACAGTTGGTCATTTTCCATGAATATTCAATGAGATATGCGTCAATTGGGTTAAAATGAGTATCATATTCGAATTTCTCGTTCCTTATTTAGTATCTATACCGATTTTCAGGTTAATCTGACAACTTTCAATTTTCAGGGGTGGGGGCCACTTTGAGGGAGCGGGGCAGTCAGTCGGTCGGTTGGTGATATCATGGTTATAAATGAGTCCCGAGACCTTAACCATAACCCTGTTCCTAACCTTAGCCCCTCCTGACCTTGTTTGGGGTGATTGAGCGTGGTAGGTTAGGATCCTCAAAAAAGTGGGTCAGATCGCTCCTTTCCACACTACTACAGAATTTTTTTGTAATTAAGACAAAAGTGACGCGTCATCATGACGCTTCAAATTTTGAATTGACGCGCGTCAAAAGCCAAAAATGGCGCGTCATTGATGTTTGACGCGCCCATATTTTCAGCCATGTCACCAAATGAAATATGATAAAGAATTAAAACATATATTTCCAAGGAAATTATGCATTTAAGGAGACACGCTTTCGTGTCACTTTTATGACTGAATTACAACAAGATTATAAAGGGTTGCGGAGAGCTTTTGTGAGAGCTCTGCTTTTAAAGCTGATTGTTACTGTGCTATTTACTATTTCTTATTTTTTCTCCTCTTGAAGGAAAATGAGAAACATAATATTATTTACATGTATAGAGACTTCATAAACAACTTCATAAAAAATACAGATAAATCTTTTCCAGGAAGAGTTAGTGCTTATAAATAGATTCTGCACTTTGTCTAGACAATATTTTCCACTCGTAACTGTTTTCAGTTCAATTGACTGTTTCGTAATCATGGATTATGTCCTTTTTTCTTTCAATAATCTAATATTTTCGACTTGTTTTACCGATAATCCGATATATTTTTTTTTTACCGATATTTTGTAATTTTTCCATCCTTTTTACCAGTATTCCAATAGTTCTTGATTAATTTACCGATAATCCAACATTTTCGATTTTTTTGACATTTCCGATATTTGTGGGTCCTTTAACTGATATTCCGATGGGTTTTTTACGATAATCCGATATTTGTGATTTTTCTTACCGATGTACCGTTATTTGTTGATTTATATTACCGATATTCCAATACACCCTTATTTTATACAGCCCCAAAAAAGACAATGGATTGCCGACATAATGGAATTGTAAATTTTACAGCATTATATATTAGCTGTTCTAATCACATTAACTCAACAACCCACAATAATTGGCACTTAGTCTGGGCTCTAATAAACGAGTTTCTTATAAATAAAACGTGTTTTCATTAATAATCGAATTTCAATAAAAAAAGGGGTTGGAAACCCCCGTCTTGATATTTATTAATCTCATCATCTCCAAAAATAGAACACCAAAACAGGTGTTCGAAACAGTTTCACGTAACAACTTTTTCTTTCGGCTGATCTAAGTATCAGACAACGTCAAGTATGGAGCAATGATGGACCATTAACGACACAATTATGTTAAGTTCTATGCTAATGATCATCTGAAAAGCTTATTTGGGTGAAGGGGAGAACATTAAGTATTCAATGCACTCTCCTTAGTTTTTACCTAATTTGGCAAGTATATGTATTTCTGTACGTAGCAGTTTCTATTTATGGTGACATTATGTTTTTGTCTGATATATAGTCGATCTAGTTACCACCCCGAGGTAATTTGAAACTTTCATAAAAGTTGAATCAAGAAGTTTAATCATCAAAACCATATTGACACAATGACAAACAAATAATCCACAAAATTCCATTTAAGAAAAAAACAAACAATTATCATATGTAATCTGGTATTAAGGTAGTTTTTTAAAAATATTTTTCTACTCTCATACGAAAAAATGCTTGGTATTTTTTTCTTTAACACTGTATTTATGTATGGCTATCATTTACTTTTCCTCTGATTTTCTGAATTAATGATGTCATAACACCCATGTATATTTTACAGATCCTTTGTAGAGTATTCCTTGGAACGAAAACATGGATGATATGTCTTCTTAGGTGGGGGGTTAAAATAAGTTTCCGATGTTCTGAGTTTATTTACCGATATTCCGATACTTGACACATCTATTCCTCACTCCCCTTTCTTAAAAATCTTACAGCTTAAAATCTAAAACTCGATTTTTGAGAATACACTCACTTTTTTTTATAAGAAACTCGCTATAAGAAACTCAGTGCTTAGAGGGCTAAAAAGTTAAGAAACTCAGGGCTGGATTTGAGGCGACCAAAGAAACTGCGGACATAAGAAAAGAAAATGTAAAATACTATTAATCTTTTTCGCGTAAAATGGTCACAAATTAATTTTTAAGTAGAAAATTAAAAAAACTCATAAGAAACTTTGAGGGCTCAAATGGATTTTTAAGATACTTTGAGGGCTCAACCGATTTACAGTTTATTATAAAAAAAATGACAATATACACACCTTTCATCTCACACTGTCCTGTTTTACGCAAAGAGAAATATCGCCAAATTTCGGCTCTTATTTGGAGGTATGGAGAGGTATGGAAACATATCCATCTGTATGATAAAACCACTCTTTCATCTTACTTTAAACCAATTTCTCGTGTTAACCGCAGGCACGACTTCCAGTTAACATGGAATCACCCCAAGGATGGATCGTATGGTGTTCAAACGAATGTCTTCTACTACAGAGTAGCTACTAAATGGAATGACCTACCGAAAGATGTCGTGAATTCAAATACTCTTGACAGATTCAAAACAAGGCTCGATAAGGCATGGATGAGCCATGCAACTAAGAGATCTATCGAGGTATCAAGTAATACCCAAGACCAAGACCTGTACGAAGAAACTTATTAGTTTGTGAACATAAAATATAATGATTATTATTATTGTTTTTTAATTATTTTTTAGCCATTTAATTGGTGAAAAAGTTGCAGCACCAGAAAGCTTATTGGTTCAATTTGAAATGTCACACATCTGATATTTTGTTAAAATCCAACCAATCAAAAGAATAAATCAGCCATAATGAAACAGCGCATTACAGTTTACAAAAGCAACCTCTCTAGACTAGAAATAATAGTAGTAGTAGTAAATTTATTGACCCAGATAATATACAATAAAACAAAATATAAAAAGTGGATTCTAATCATAAATAAGTTTATCATGGTCCAATTTGTTGTGACATGATCATCAGCATTCAACTATAAGTATTCTCGATGTATGTAATAAAAACCCGACAATTCTAAGCACTTTTAAATGTTATAGAAGATATGATCTCTTACATTGTTTAGTAAATGACAGTTGAGTAAGAAATGACTAACGGTTTGAATCCCTTCCCCCTTTCATCTCTCGGAAGAGGTGATGTACGGAAACGACCAGTTTCGATTGCTAGATAATGGGGTCCAGTTCTGTAACGTGTAACGTGATTCTGTATAGTTCAAAAGTATGATTGCACCATAAGGTGTTAGGATTTTTCAATTCTGGATTAACTTTAAAATATGATCCAAGAAAATCCCCATGTCGCATCAACCTAACAACCACCTTGATGCAATTGTTAATAAAAGAGAAAAATCGTTCTGAGGCCCACGTGTTGTACAAACAGCTATACTAAATGTTACTAAATATAGTCGATAAGATGAAACGAGGAAGGGTTTTGATATATTTATAGGATTTATGTGTCAATATCAATGATTTCTGTCTCGGACCTCATTTTATATAGAATGGACTATCGAAACTATTTATTTAATGAGTTTATTTAACTGTCTATTATAGCCCTATTTATACAGAGACGAAATTTCCATCTAAACATATGTATGTCATGTACACATAGATGAAAGTTTTGTCTCTGTCTACAATCCCCCTCCCACCAGTCGTTAGTAGTTTTTTTTGTAGGAAAATACCTCCCAGACCATTGCCTACTTTATACACGGTCCCGAGGTATATCTGTCTTCAATATATGAAACTTTCCGATCATTTTCCGACCATATCAAATCCTTATAAAAATTAGGTCCATGCGCGCGCATAAGCCGTATTTCCGCGCGAGAAAATACCACGTAAACAGAAGAATGAAAATGGTGGCCATGAAAA
>JAUKPT010004802.1:0-10859 GCA_032273505.1 Nanomia bijuga
ATTGATTGGGCGACAGTTCAACAATGCAACTCCATGGTAACAAGATTGCTGAATGGAGGATTACACAGGTACAGGTACAGGTAGGTACAATCTCCTTCTCTTGAGTATCAGGTTTTTAAATAATGTTGACGAAGGTTTTGAAACCTTTAATGATGACACTAGCCCATTGAGGGACTTCATCATCATTAACTGAGTCAAGATCGTTTAATAATTCTTGAAACTCCGCCATTATTGATTGAGTTGTGGGATATCGCTAACTATGTGATGGACTCACATGACCGAAAGCTAAACGAAAGCTAAACGAAAGCTAAACGAAAGCTAAACTAAAACCAAAATTAAAAAGCTAAACTAAAACCAAAATTAAAAAGCTAAACTAAAACCAAAATTAAAAACTTTCATGGTTATTCCCCTATTTTTTAAAAGTGAATTAATATCAGAAAGAATGAATTTTTATGCAATCCCCTCAAAAAAATGGTTGAACATTTGTGAGAATATGAAGTAATTTCGATTTCATCAAAAGTGACTTAAAAACTATTATGAAATATTAAAACTTGTTGTTTCTAATTTTGACAGGGCAAAGGTAAACTTAACCTATATTCGTGTTATGTTTTGTGAAAAACGGAGCATGAAAAATTGTCTAATTTAGAATATTAATTGGTTCAATATTACATCATGGACATTTTAATTGGTTCATAAAACAATTTCACCAAAATTTTCAGCTTTAACAGAACTTCTCAAACTGACATTTTGAGATAAACCAATCAGATTTTTGATGATGTAATTTTCAACCTATCAAACAGTAACATTAGCCACACTTTTGATATGATCCCTTAGGACATTTTAGGATAAATATGGCCCAAAATGTAGGACATTTTAGTACAATTTTAAGAAAATTAGGATATCTTTTGACATCTGGTCTGTACTATTGAGACTTTCATAGCCTTATTTCAAGAGCTTGATTAGGTACTTATAAAACCATTTTCTTTAAAATAAAGACAAGCGAGCTGTGCCTGGGCTCAATGTTGGAATATTAACCATCTGAAATGCCTGGAAATGCATGTTTCTGGACCCATTAATCAGAGTTCATATCACCTTTTTGAGCCAATTTCAAAAATATTCTAAAAGCTTTTTAGGAGATGAGGCTATACTTTAGGTATTTTTAGGAGAAAATTTCAAAATTATAGGACGATATGGGAGGCCTGCTATTGTATCTGTCTCGGAAAACTTTGCATTTAGAGACCAAATTCACAAAACGTGTACTTAGCATCTGAATTGAGCATGGTATTGCTTGATATAATAGAAAGTTATCAACAATCAAGGAATAATAACAAATGAGGACGTGTTCACCAGAAATGAGCAATTTGTTACATTGACGTTTTGGCCAAAATTGAAATAATGCTTTATTTTTGAAAATAATGGTCAAAATGGGGAAAAAATTGAGAGGATGCTCAAAACCGTTATTGAACTACTATGGCATCCTTGATAAAATATTTAATGGCCTTAATGTAGAGCCCAAAAAATGACAAATATGCAATATTCGGACAAAAATTGTTCCTGAAGGAGATGAGATTGAAAAAAAAAACATTTGTAACAATGCTATGGTATCTTAAACATACATGGACTAACATAGTTCTTCATGGTACACTGGTAACAAGCTTAAATGCAAAATATGACACCATTGTTACAATCGGGTTCACCTCTTACATTAGTGTCAACATTTGGTGTACATAGAACTTTTCATTGTTTGAGAGCATTCAATATGTGAGTTTCTAGAAATACTTACCTAGAAAAAAGTTGAAAAACATTCTGATAAGAACTTATGATTATTTTTTATTACTCAAGTGTCATTTCCTTCTCAAACTTTATGTTATGGAACTAAAGGGTGTTAAAATGAAATACTGCGATAACTCTTGTAACATTATAACCTCATCTACCAAAATACTGGTAGCTGGGCACTAGGCGCACAAAAAGGTTGAGTACTGTTAACTATAGTTCAACGCAGTCAAAACGTAATGCATTAGTTGTAGATAGTGTCAATATTTCAATAGCTATGTCATCGATCAAAGATGGAAATACTTTTATTCTGTTGATTTTCAACTCTTTAAAACGAAACGATGAACGATGCACATATCGTTTCTATTGCATTTCGCTTTTTTGTCTGCATCTACCTTTCCGATATTCGTTACTCCTATTTCTTCTACCTCGACAACTAGATCTATGAACCAGCATTCATCTAAACCTTCATTTTCCATCCCATTCCATTTCATTACCAATTTTGATTGTATCTACTCAACTGGTAGTTTACGAGTACTGGGAACGAGCTATATAGTATGATCGATGATCGATGATATCATTATGTGTATTTTTTATGTATTGGAATTGTACGAGAGTACAATATTTGGCTGCCACAGTACCTCAGATATCAGCAATGATTTATAACTATCGAAGTTAAATGTCAAGAGAATAACAGCCTTTTGTTTCGAGTTTAAATTATCTTGATTGTTTCAAAAAAACTGGGTTAATAATAGTAAGGAGATCTCTTCTTTGTGCAGTGAATAGGGAACAGTCAAGAAGAAAATGTTGAATTGTTTCATGGCTAGTTGTACAAGTAATGGGTCTAAAATTACTAACAGTTGCTTGTAGCTTTTTTTGTGAACGGGAGTGACATTTGCTTTTTACCATTGTGAAGAAAAAATGCCTATTGAAATTATGTTGGAAAATATAATATTTAAGGTTATTTTCACAGATTTTAAGCATATATTCTGTTATCGCACCCTTTCCCTAGTACAGCGTCAATCGGCCGTGTGATATCAAAAGTGTTATTACATATGTGATAACTGTTTTGATATCACATTCTAGTAAAATTACTTTCCGTGATATCACACGCTAGTAAAATACAATGCTATGTTTGTTTCTAATATATTTGTTTGCAACGCGTTTCTTTATATACACCTCTCAAGTCGCTACGGTCCCAAAGGAATATAAAATTCCAGCATGAACCATTAAAAAAACAACTTTTCTTTTTATTTGCAATAGATTAGTATTAGTATGCATGCTAATAAATGATGTCGTTAAGAGAAATACATATTTATTTTTTTTTACATTGAACATTTTTAATGTGATACTCGAATGTTTCGTCAAAACAATAGTTGCATGACTCTGAATTTGCTGAAACTTTCAAGGGCAATTTATACAACCTATACTCACTTCAAGTTATGTTAAAAACTGACGTTCTTTGGTATATCTTTTTAAAGATAGAAAAAACTGTTTGTTTTGTTATTAAATGCCAATATGTAAATATAAAAATATAAAAATGGCGAACGAGCTTTTAACATCTTGAAAAGATTAAAATAGTTTTGGTTTATTTTAAGGTGCGATAACGGCGTTATTGCATACGGCTTCGTGTGATATCGAGTATATCACACTCAGCATAATGTAATAATTGGTAAATATATCATCAGGGCCATGGGCTTTGTTTACATTCCAACCTAGTAAAAGTTCTTTTATTTCATCATCTTTTATTTCAGCGGTAGAAATGGTGCTATCAGTGAGAGTGTAGTATTTACAAAAGGAGTACATTGTAAATAATCATTAAATTTGTTTGTCTTTTCTTTGATATTAATTATAAAATTACCATTATAAAACAGAGGAGGATTTCTTGGTACTTTACATCTGTTGAGAAAAGTATTAAGGATTTTCAAGTCTGGTTTTTGCGAAGTTGCTGGATTAGCAAGTTTCTCACCTTGAGTTCTTAGGTAATTATCTTTTGCATTTGTTATAGTTTGACTGCATATTATACGATACCTATCAAGAGTACCACCATCTTCTAGTCTAAAACCACTTCCTCTAAACTTCTTATACATCTTACTCAGTCTTCTTAACATTCTTCTAATTTCAACATTGAACCAGGGTGGATCACGTGGACGAAAAGTTTTAACTACATTTGGAACGAAGTTGGAGATGATATTTAATATTTTCCCATTAAAGAAATTCACTTGTTCAGTGGGATATTGAAAACGGCCAAGCTTATCAGCCCAATTAATTCTTGAAATGGTTTGAGCAATAAGGTCAACACGAGCTGGATTAAAGTCCCAAATCCTTATTGTAAAATCAGGAGGCGGGGAATTTTAAAATTGAATTTACAATACACAAGCTGGTGTTTCACAATTGGAACAAGTGACGGTCTCAACCCACTTTCTATAACTAGATCGGGTTGATCCGTTACAATAAGATCTATACAAGATGGAACACAATCATCACGGAGTTATTAGCTGATGAAGATTTAGAGAGTCATCAATCAACATAACTTCAGCATTTATAGTTTCTATCAAGAAACCAGGATTGCGAGTAATTATTGAAATCCTCAGTAAAAAACGTGGAATAAGGATTTTATCTTCTTATCTTATGATAAAGATCTTTAAATTTGGTTAAAAATTTAGTGAATTGAGGAGAATTTGCCTTGCATGCCGGGTTTCTATATATAACTGTAAAAAAACAGTTTTTTCTTGTCAAGGATGATTTCGGAAACAAGACATTCGTTAAAAGGAAGATCCGTTCTGATACGGAGAAGGGATATGTTCCTTTTAGAAAATGCAAACTCCGCCATTTGTTGTACCGTCATAATTATTTAGGTATAAATATATAACCATGCAAAACTTCCTCATTCATAAAGATCAAGTCATTAAGGCTTGTTTTGCATAGGGAGATAATGTGTGCGTCAAAAAGTAAAACACAGTAAAAATTGTCCTTACTTATGGTATTGAAATTCCAGTTACAAAAGGAAAAGAAACCATCCTTGTAAGGAGATTGTTTAGTTAAGATTGGTCCAGGATTAGGATGAACATCGTGATTCATGTTAAGTATCAGGGGAAAAAACTCAAAGAAAGAACTTTTGAAATAAGTATCTTAGAACTTACACAAAAGGGTATTCTGATCAACTCTTTCATTATCAAATGCAACGAGTGAGTACAAAAGATTAGTAAGCGTAGGATGGGCTTAGTATTAAAATAAATGATTTTGAGTAGTTAAGGAATTAAGTCAGATTGCAATAAAAAGTAAGAGTAGTTAATTTCAGGGCAAAATAGAAAAGAAAGGAGAAGAATAACTAATAATATGAAGTAGTAATTAAGGTAGGAAAAAAAACTTTTTCTTTTGATTATTTAGCTACTTTAGCTCTCGATTATCAACACGCGATAGATTTACCCCTTGACTCTAAATGAACTTGTTGGACAGGCGCTCCCCTGCTCTGTTTTTGTTTAATAACTAAAGAATGGGAAAAGATAACGTGTTTTTTTTTCTGGTTATTAGTTTTATTTTGTGTAACACCTTTATGTTTATAGGTCATTTAGACCCCCCAGTCATGAGTTAGAGGCTTTTTGGAGGGAGTAGGTATGGATTTTCCTATTTTCAATACATTTCAACCAAAAACAAAACACGGGATATTTTTTGTTTGGATAGCGATATGAGGCTATTCTTTTCAGGATATGTTTATGGTGTTATGAGAAACATATCGTCATAAGCGGAATCCGCGGAATTCGCCTCCCCCCCAGTACTATAACAGTACGCAGGTTAAGTTTGACCTTATACAGATTTTTGTACTTGGTGTACATGTGTTTCAACCATAGGGTAACTATTTTTCTATCATACTTCATACTATCAGCCCGCATTATGATTCTAATGAATGATACAAGTTTTCATATTATTCAGGACAAACTTTAACAAGATTCATTATTGACTAAAAGAAGAGACAAATTATGCTTCTATGTCAACATCTATCCATTTCAGAATATTAAAAGATATTTCCATTTTCTTTCATTCGTGCATTGTTAAAATGAAAAAAATAATTGATTCATTTTTTGCACCATTAGAACAAAACAATAAAATTGAATTTTGACATTGATATCATAAAGTTGAAAATAATGACGGTGAAAATTCCTAGATAAAGAAAAGAGCAAAAATATTTACATAATTTTGAGCCTATAATTTCAGAAATGACCACACAGATATTAATATTATCGCTGTCTTGCTGGGATATTTGTAAAGAACACTGATAGAGGATTGAAATCACGTCCAAAACATGAGCGCATTGCATAACACATTGGCTGGTACATTCCAATAGATTTATCCAACCAATCAAAATGTTATGTAAGAAAACATCTTATTATAATAAGGAAGATCGAGTTTTAAAAATGTTTTCTGGTATTGTTCAGCATATTTCGTTTCAGTATGTGATGTTTGATCAGGAATTAAAACAGAGGGGTTTCCAAATACATTTTCAGTTTTCCACGACATGGAACATTATCTACAAAATTTCTGCCATGAAATGCCAAGAGTTTTTCGCTAGCGAGGAACTCGGGATAATTTTATTTAACAAAGTTTTTTTGCAAAAAACGTTTGATGTATTCGCATTCCGCAGGTTCAGCTGGATATATACATGATGAAGTCAGGTGTCAAATTTGCCAGATAACTAATATTCAACATAAGGTTTTATCCTCTCTAAAGTTGATGAATGATGGAATATGCATATCAACCGTAGACTTGAATGTTATCCATTTGAAAATGATGCATTGAATCACATTTAAAGAAACGATATTTCATACCAAGACTTAATTGATAAGTTAAAAGAATTTTACCAGAATTAATTTAGTCACTACTATATAAACAAATGTACTGATGGTGAAAATAAAACATAATAAATCACTGTGTCGTGGCATGACCTACTCCCCTCATCATTAAATCATTCGCTCTCCCAAACGAATTCTTACCAAATAAAAAATAAGAATGAAAAATTGTATTTGATGATCTGAAGTGAAACTACTTTATTATACTTATATGTTGCAGCTAAGTATTCGAGTTACGGAGTTTGGGACCAGCTGAAACGTTGATAATTTACATGGCTTATCTTTATTCCATACTTATCACAATGTCTAAATCATTTCAAATGGGGGGATATCGGACACGTTTTTTTCCTTTGAGGACAGAAACATCAAAACCACGACATGTCAAAATATATAAAAATAAAACTTAAATTTAAAAAGAAACCTCGTCGAACATTTAAATATCGTGATTATAAAAACTATTCCCTTGATATTTCCCAACGAAATCTACAAGCACATTTGTGATCTTGCTTCTTTATCTAATGATGATTTTCATATTCTTCTCATACGCTTGGTTGATCTTCATGTTCCCTTAAAAACAAAATCACCTGAAAGTATTAACTTCATTGAAAATAATGATATCAATTTTAATTCTGCTTCAATTGCTGAGGTATTTTCTAGTTCCTTCAGCAATGCTGTCAGAAATCTCAAAATAAAAGCTTTTGTTTATACATACATGAATGATCATATCGATGACAACTATGAGCCTATTAATCAAGCAATAAGAAAGTATGAAAACCATCCCTCCATCTTAAAGATAAATGTACTCTATCTTCAAAATCCAAAATCGTCACCTTTGGAGACTGTGCCTACTAGAATAATAAAAGAAGAATTTTTCTTAATTATCCCTAAGGTATAGAAATAGATTTCAACAATGCCATTAGCAATGGCTTTTTCCCACAGCATATGAAACTAGCTGATTTATCCACGATTTTCAAACAAGGTGATGGTTTAAGTACTATGTCAAAAATATTTGAAAAATGTTATCTCAAATTAATGAATATATGACAGATAAGTTATCGCCATTTTTATGTGGATTTCGTAAAGGAATGAGTTTCCAAAATAGCCCACTAAATCTTAATGAAAAAAATCAATGAATAAATCTTAAGAATAGACCATTGTTCTTACTGACCTATCAAATGCAATTGATTGGTCCTAACCCTAAAAACCTATACATTTTCTAGTTCCCCAAAGTTTGAGGATTCTATTGGTGTATCTTCTTTTTTTTTTCATCCGGTGGTTCAGAAGTTCAAAATTTTCATCTTCATTTTTTCCTCATTTTCTTTAATTCAAATGATTTTTTTTATATTATCTGAGCAAGTGCTCTGATGTGGCTTTCGAACAAAAAAAAAGAATCAAAAAATATTGAAGATTGGCTTCAAAAAACGCACATATGTGGGAAGTGCATCTTATTTTGATACAGACTATAATGATTTCCTCATGAAATTTTGGTTGCGTAAAAAAGGTTGCAGCAAAATATACGACCGTGTTTGAGAAGGCCATGATCAAATAGTTCTTTCACTTTTATGTTAGTTGCATTTTTAAAGAACTTTTGAAAGTCTCACTCAGACTTCAACACAATTCTTAAAGCTTTTACATCTTTTGATTCAACTATTGGTTTTGTAATGAAGCTTATCTCAACTATGTCAGATCTATCTTATAATTGTGATGTTAAACAAAACTCAAATAATTATAAAGATACACAATTCTTCTACACAAAACTGTTTAAATAACACAGTTAATTACCCAAACCGACTGCTGTTTTTCTGACAGTAAAGATTCACAACACTAGGAGTTAGTGATCCCAAGGATTACCTATTTTTGATTCGTGACGACAAGGAAGTAAATTTAATTTCGCTATATTGACAAAAGCAATACTGATCATGTAACCAGAATTAGTGAAGTTACTCCTATTAAACTTAAATTTGTAATAATTAGATGGTAAATAATTCCTTCCTAAGCAGTCTTCAAAATACTTTTACTAATTAGAAATAAGAAAATGGACTTGTTTACGACGACATGAAAATCAAGGAGAGATGAGGTGTTCTTGAGAGATGACAAATTGTCTAGCCAAATATATCTTGATAAGGTAATGAGTATGCTTACTCGTAGTATTTATAAATAATTTTCTATTCATCTAAGTAATGAAAGTCATATTTTACGCATTGTAAATTAACTCCCATATTGTTTTGTCCTTACTTCATATTTGAAAAGCAAACATGATTCTATTCATCAATAGGCAACCTTTAGAATGGCAAAGCTTTCTATGGTGATGCAAGTAAAACGCAAATAATATTGAATTAACCTTTTAACTCATGCATGCAACTATTCACAGGATTGACACCATGGTAAAGCTCTCTCTTATTTAATGTGTGCAAAAAATGCCATCATGTGACGCAATTAGATTAACAATTTGACTCTTGTCATGACATTCATAAAGTATTAAAAGGAATCAAGGTAGGTTCTTGTAATCCTGTGTGCAGCGAGGTAAGGGAGAGGTGGGGGATTTTACAACCTACAATGTTGTTTTTGATCACCGATTTTGATTATATGACAAAAATACCTCCCTATACTAAGCAGGAGATTCAAGCCACGTGAGTTCCAATGAAGTATTATTGCGAACGATTTTATTTTTGGAACACGAGTATTTCTAGATACATTTTGACATACTCTTATAAATCCTAAGACATTGATGAAATGATTTTGAAAAATACATTAGATATAGTATTTCGTGCCAAGAAGATATTTTTAATCAACTTTTTTTCAAGTTCGTAGGAGATAGAATATCGAAATTTCTAATCCTTGATTGACAATTTCGTTCTCCGCTGGTAGTTTTATAAAAACTTTATAAAAAGTTATATTCTTTCGACTACCTACATTGATACAATATGTATTTTATTAACGTCATGTTGCGTATAGTGAAAAAAATCAATTCGATTCCTCATAAATTACGTCGGTCTTGGGTGGTTACGTAGGTCCCTACGTGGGAAAAAATAATTGCCACTGCCAATTGAGACTTGGCTTCAGCTCATAGGCGTATGTGTGGAGAGGTATATGGATATGTTAGTTCCAATTTGGCAAGAAATACTGTGGGTAAGAAGTAAAATAAGCTTTTGGCGAAAATCTTTTAAGGTTTGATCGATCTAATGAAAGTGTTGATTCAAAAAGAACACGCGCAAAGGATAGTAGATCGCAAAGGAAAGAAGATCAGTCACCGGACAAACATTGTAATAAGTTTGTTTATCACATCATATTGGAGCATTGTATAAAAACGATCGTAGCCATGTCGAAATGTACTGTAACACAACCAAAAATATACAGGGCCATATCCTAGTGCTTTCCTATTCATTAAAAAATGTCTACATTAAATAGATTAATCGGTCTTTTAAATAGAAAAAGTTATTGGAATGTATGTATAGAAATTAACTTGCGCCGGGCAACACCAGTATATCATTTGAGTTCATTTGAAATCACTTAAAAATGCCCCAAGAACATCCTCGTATGCGCCAGTACGACAGCGAAAGCCGAAGGGCTTAAAATACTTTTTCAAACTTGGTCAGAAGAAATATCCAGTGGACTTTAAATTAGGTCGAATAGTATACAACCGTTGTAAAACCTATCTGAAGGCAATCTTGATTTAATTACTTTGAAAATTTGTGCTAGAGACTTTTCTGCTCACGTATTTTGTGCACTCAAACATTTAACTCTTTATGATTAATATTACCTCTCAACTCTCTTTACAAGGGACCCATTTATGGACCCACGAAACCACTCACGTAGCTACCCTCGTAACCACCCACAAGCCACTTCATTTATGACACTCATTACTTATCATTAATGAGGGGGAGGGGCGAGGGGGAGGAAGGAGGATGTAGATGTGTTCATATGAACATTATATGAATATCAATTTCTGGTCAATAGCATGTTATCTGCCCTAATTTATTTATTTAGAAATATAATTGTATATGATATTGACAATAAACAACTAAACTAAACTAAACTTATTTCTTATTTTATGGTGTATATGATGAACATTTAATCATGGCGAATAATATAGTGGTTTAATATATTTTTCAAAAATTTTATAACATGGCTCAGATCGGGGTCTTTATCGGAGGCTTCAGTACTCCGCACTGGATTTCCCGCTAACGACCTTGTTCTGGGCAATAGAATATTCTGTTAAAATAGTCGAACTCGCGCCGA
>JAUKPT010004803.1:0-10858 GCA_032273505.1 Nanomia bijuga
TAACCATCATCATTTCAAGCATATTTTTCTGTTTATGCTAACAGGCTGGCTCTAATAATTTATATTGCTAGCTCTTATAAACAGTGACTTAATATCAGTGACTATAGAAAAGTTTGATATTTTTATCTGAATCAGATATTTTAGTAGATTTGGGACTAAATGATTTAAATTTGGGTTTTCTTCAACAGCTACAAGCTAATCTTCTGTAGATTAAATATTTTCTCAGGCTAGGGGGGAGGTTTGGGGATATTTTGTTCACCTCATTTTTCTTTTTGTTTCTTGTCATGTTTAAATAAGGCCTTTTTCAGTGGCAGGTCATTTTGACTAAATCGTAAATAGGGTTAAAGATTGTGTTGATTCACTAAGAAGATCAAAATTAAATAATTTTAAAAAATCATTTGTGAAATTTATTTTCTTTTTCTTCAGATTTTGAGATTTTTGAAAATAATATCAAATTGTTGAAATGGATTTAGATATTGAACTGATAGATAAAAAGCATTGTTTATTACGAGGCATTTGTGTCACATTGTTCTCTTTTCTTATCCTTTATTAGAGAAAGGGGACTAACTTTGAACGTTGTTTTTTTCTTGGCCGGGGGTAATAAAATATAAAAATAAGATGTACAATGATCAAAATTGTTGTATATATCCTAAGATTTCTTTTTAAATTGTTAATTAGAATAATATTACGCATAGAAATGCAAACAATCATAAATGAATACTAATGAGTGGTATGAAAACTTTTGTTTTATGGCATAAAAGAAGTAGTATTTTTTCGTGACATAAGAATAACATTCTTTAAAACGTTCCATTTAAGATCCCTTTCCACTCAATCGTGTGCGCAAACATTGACAATCCATTTTTTTTTTATTACCTAATATATCTGACTTCTAAGACTATAAAATAGGAAGTAACGTTAATATTTCTTTCATCGCATGCTGCTTACTACTATAATTTCATTGACAGATTAAATATATGTACAACTAACTTTAATACTGTATTACCCCTGGTCAAGAATAAAATCAATTTCAAAGTTGGTCCTCTTCTTTGCCCATTTTCTTAGAAACTTTTGATCCTAATTCAAACGACCTATACATTTTCAATTTTCCCAAAGTTTGAGGATTCCAATGGCGTATTCTTGATTTTTTTCCGAGCTGTTCAGAAGTTCAAAATTTTCATCTTCATTTTTTTATCATTTATTCCAATTTAAACAATTTATTTTATATATACCGAACAAGTGCTCTAAATTAAACAAACATTTTAGATGAGCCCTTATACAAACAAAATATTTCATCAAGCAAGAAAGATGATGTATCCATTCAATTGTTAATAATTGTTTACCTGTATGAAAAACATTTGCACTCAAGAATATTGTATGCCTCCTTTCTGATTAATTGATGAATACTATGGGATCATCTCAAAAAGTCTAATTTAGACTATTGATTGTATGAATATTACATCATCAAGAATCTGGTTGGTTCATTTAAAAATAATATCATAATTTTTAACTTTAAGAAAATATCAAATTGTGACATTTTCAAATAAACCAATCGGATCATCAATGATGTAATTTTCAACCAAACAATAGTCCAATTTAGAAAAACTTTTTGAATCGATTAATACTAATGTTATCATATACTTCTTGTATACTTATATGTACATGAAGTTGGTGGGTAAGAAAAAGAAGTTAATTTTAGAATTTATTGGAAAAAGAAATACATGTCAGCAATTTTTGTTATTTAAGACTGCCTTTTCTAGAATAATCACTTCTTATTAAAATATTTTGTTGTGTATTCATCATTTTTCTATTGGATGAGTGTTATTATCGACTGCATTGATTTTCTTTCTCAATGAGAGACACCTTTCGTGTGATTCTAAATTGTTTTTTCAAATGTACAGTTACATTGGGAATGAATTGATTGACTAAATTATCCTGAAATATAGTATGATAGATATTTCATATTTTCTTTTGTGAAAAAAAATTCTAACTGCTTTTTTTATTTGAATGAGTTTAATTAGAAAAAGAATACATTAGTTGTACATCCACTTGAAGTTATTTTGGGATTGTCTACAAATTATCAGTATAGTATGTGCCAAAGTTCAAGGGACATTCATAATTTCATGGTACAGTAATAATTCTATCATACATTATGCAAATAATTATACTATTGCAACAGCCAGAATGTCTGTACGACATTCCAATTTGATAGTTTAATATAATGCTATAATTTTGCTAAGCTCAAAACCGATTTTGCATACATTATTATGTAGTTGAAAAAGGCTTAACAATGTTTGCTTATACTCTTTGGAATGCTTACTAATAAAAGGTACTTTCACGAGTTACACTTTTTTGTATAGTTCCTTTAATTATCATGTTTTTTTTGTTGTGTACACTAGCTTGAAAAAGAACTTAGCAAGCGTAAGTACAATAATTGATATCTTTAAAATCACTCAACTATATTGTACCCCCTGAAAAACATGGAATTATAACATATGTATGTGTCATGATAGAAATATTGCATGGAGGGCAGGGCAATGAGCTGCTTAATTATGAATGTCCCTTGAACTTTGGCACATAAATATGCCATTTCATTGGTTGCAAATTACCAGATTTGAGAAAAGAAGAAAAATTGGATACAAATAGAGATTTCTTATGTTATTACCTGAGTTTTTTAATAGGGATTAACTTGACAACAGGTAATCAGGCTAATAAAAATCGCTTGGGCGGGATAATGATATCAACTGATATGATGGGTGCACTCTGAGGCCCCCCCTCATGAAATATATTGACTAGTATCGATCAATATTGACCGGTCGATCCCAGTCGTTAGATCCTGGTAGATCTTGATCAATCCCGGTCGACCCGGTCGATCTCACGACTGATCTTGGTAGATATCGGTCGATCTTGGTGGATATATTTTATGGGCTACTCTGGAATGGAATTTTTCATTTAAGATTTACTGGGATGTAACTGTTGGTAACTGGAAGAGTAACTTGAATAAGAGAATATTTTGTTTGTCGAGCACATGAAATTGACTTACAAAAATGTCAAAAAAATCCTCTTTTTTTATAATCTCTAAAACATAAATGAAATAGAATAAATTCATTTGATTAAATGTCTGTGATATGATAACACATTTTTTGTATTATGCATCATTTATTTATAAACAAATAATTCTGAGTTTACATTTTCGATACTTTATCATTCAGCAGTGTTTTTATATTATACCCAATGTTTGATTGGTTCAGAATTACATCATTGATATGCTGATTGGCCCACTAAAAATGTAAGCATCATTCTTAGTTTTTATGAAACATCAAATTGTGACATTTTGAATTATACCATTAAGATTCTTCATGATGTAATTTTAAATCAATCAAAAATTGGTAGACAATCCCACATAAGTAAAACATTTTTTTGCATCATGATCAAGATTTTGACACATTCCATAGATGAAAGTCATAGTTTTACTTGAATGGATAATTTTTTTCCATTTGAATAAATTGATAAACCTTGTTGTGGTGGTGTTGCAATATTGAATACATGTTTTTAAACATTCTTTGGTAAAAGAAAGTGTCATTATTAGGATAAAATTGTAATACTCCTAAAATAGCCAAGCAGCTCCTTCATGAGCCCTCTCCCCTTAGACCATATCTTGCCATTTTCTGTCCGACAGAAAGTGACGGATTTTGAACTTCCAGGTACCGAACATTTTTCTTTCAGGTTGTTTGTTCTCTGTAGGAAATTTTGCTCTGAAGCACTGCCTAAGGAAGACAGACTGGCAGATAAACGGGCATTGACTATTTACTTTAAAATATTATACATGCTATACTATACTATACATAGAATTTTTTATTTATCATTTTTACTTATTCATTTTCATAGATTAATTTTTGCATACTCAACAGATTTTTTCCATTATAGAAAATATACTTTCAAGGTTATGAGCTGTGAATTGAGTTGCATCCAGGTACCATCGATAAGAGCGGTACCAACTTTATTTTCCCCTGATGATGGCATAAAATGAAAAAGTATGGGGTATGGTATGGGGACCTTTCATGAACCAATTTCCAATCTGTGTAATTTCAAGACTCATTGCCTGTGTCATATAAAATCAATTTTTTCTTTCTTTTTCTTTTAACTTATTATGTTTCATATTTTTTTGTTTTACATAGGTGACCTTGAATTAACTTTGAGTGTATAATATAAATCTGCCTACCTGTACTATATTTGGTAAAAAAAGGATGTAAATCAATGATTTTATTTTATTTGATCTTATACTTAAAAACATTCCTAACTGTTTATAATTGTTTTTTAGGTAGATTTTTATAAAGATTAAACAAAAATCATTAAAGGTAAAATGACTTTAAAAAAGGTATTGTGAAGAAGATCGATCTGACGCCAAATAATCGTTGAAATATTTTTGTGGTATTTTTTTTGATAATTTTCAACCATGTCTCCTCCAAGATCTCGCAAATTAGCGATTATGGGTTTCCGATCAGTTGGAAAATCATCTTTGTCAATTCAGTTCGTAGAAGGACAATTTGTCGATTCATATGACCCAACAATAGAAAATACATTCCATACCAAGATCAAGCATAAAGGGCAGGAATTTACAATTGATTTAGTAGATACAGCTGGCCAAGATGAATACACCATATTGCCTCAATCGTATGTTGTGGATAACCATGGTTACATTCTTGTTTATTCTGTGACATCCCGTAAGAGTTTTGATGTTGTACAGGATATACGTGAACGCTTATTAGATCTAACTGGGACAACATACTTGCCAATTCTATTAGTTGGTAACAAAACTGATCTACACATGGAACGAGAAATATCAACTGAAGAAGGCTCAACATTGGCGAAACGTTGGAAAGCATCATTTCTCGAAGCATCTGCTAAAGACAATAAAGGTGTTCAGCTTGTTTTTCATGCTATAATTGATGAGATTGACAAACAGCAAAATGGAAAAGACCAGAAAGACAAAGGCTGTACTATATCCTAATGATATGTGTTTATTTTATTTTGTTTAGGAATAAGCTTTACTATTATGGTTAAAAAAGTATTTTTTTTTGGCTGCAATGAAAACCAGGGGTTTGAATTAATGTCTGGTTGATCATTCTTCATGACTGACGAGCTAAGGGCTAGCTATCATAAATGATATATTATTATTTGCTTTAAAAAGTTTTCTTTTTTGAAAGAGCTCAAATTAATTGTTTAGTTCTTGTTACAAATGAGACACACTTAGAATTATCACTAAATTTAAACAGTTTGATTTGTTAGAAATTATAGCATCTGGAAGCTGATTGGCTCAATTAAAAATGTCACAGATGTTTTGATGAAAAAAAAATAGAAAAAAATATTGGTAAAATAATCAATCAGAATATTTATGATGTAATCACAAACCATTTTTTTATAAAATAAGTGTCTTTATATGTTTTTAGCCAATCAAATAGCAACATTAGCCATGTTTGTTGAAGCTTGTTCCATATTAGTATTTTTATTAGATGTTAGGATAGGTATGGCTCATAATATGAGAAATTACTTATAAGTTTTTCTATTCAAGGGAAAGACAGATCTCAAAATGATGTCAAATATGGTCATGCAAAATCAAATCAAATATGTTATGTTTGAAATTAATCATTTATAAACTAATGATCATAATTTTTTACTAATTTTCGTCTGAAAATCGTATTTCGCGGGAATTAATTGTCGCAGTTTATTCGATACTTAATTTTTCGCGGGAACTTATTTTTGCGGTTAAGCTGAATTTTTTCTTACTCTCAAATTTTGGTAAGACCCTTAAAAAATAAGTAATAAAAGTAAAAACTGTTCTATATACTTTCTTGAATTTTTTTCACAGAATTCATTTTCGCTCGTTCAAATCTGCGTAAAGCGCAAAAATTAGTTCCCATGAAAATTAGTACCCCTAAGGTATGAAATTTTCCACAGACCAGTCAGTCCCCAACTGACATGATTTGTCTATAAATTTGAGAAAGACACTAAGGGATCATCTCAAGTCTAATTTAGTCTGTTGATTGGTTGAATATTACATTATCAAGATTCTGATTGGTTGATTTGGAACTGTCACAATTTGTAGTTTTATTAAAACTGAAAATTATGTTGAAATTATTTTGTGAACCAATTAAAATCTTCATGATGAAATATTTAACCAATCAATAGTCTAAAATTGACACATATTTAAATTGACCCTTAATCATTCAAAGGAGGAAGTTAGTAAAAGAACTTTGTTTGCAGAAGTTGAGTTTCAAATCAATTGAGACCATTTTTTTCAGGATTTTCCTCGTCATGCCATACATTTTAATTTAAGTTTTCTTGATTTTACTTGAATTCCAGGTTTGATACTCAGTAACAGAAGTTGACTTAGCTATAAACATGCTGTTATGGCTATTTTTTGTACTCCAGATGTGAAGATCGCTAATTCCGGAGGTCAAAATTTTCCTGATTTTTAAAAAATTGTTACTTTAACCCATACATAAAGCAAGTAATATTGACACTTGTGGGTGTAATATTAGTCACTTTGAGTCACCATGTCATAGAAAACTAGTTATTTCAGTTCTCCATCTCCCCCCAAAAGGTGGGTCGTCATTTGTGACTTCCCCCTTTATTTTGCACCCTTAAGAGATTTTAAAACAACAGGAAACTTCTTCTCTTGGAATCTTCTTCCAGCTTCTACTCGAGGGAGTATGATCATACAAGACTTTAACTTGAGTTATCACATTTGTAAAAAAGGAATCATTCACAGGCATGTGAGTAGTCAGTGTAAAGGCGGAATTCAGTGGTCTTTATTTTTGTGGTAAGCGATTTTATTGCTTTTTTATGCTATCTTATTTATCACTGTTCTACAAGGGTAGATATTCTGGCCATAAAGTGAATTTTCTCTGTATTGGAGTGCAGCAAAGGAATGGTGTGCCGAGCGAAGCGAGTGAGTCGACTTTAAATTTCAAACTTTAATCTTTAAACATCAGATTTGGGGATGAAATTAGAAATATATTTTCACATTTTTTCTGATTTTTTTTGTAATTCTAAGAAAAAAGTTTTAGGTTTTGCTTGAATTCTGTCCCCAGTATTTCAAATATCTACCCTTGCTATTCTAAGCACTGTGATGCCTGCATTCAGTTGTCATGTATTATGTTTGACAAGACAAGTCAAGTTAATTTTTTCTGATATCTTATCTTTTCATTAAATATGATTTCACAAATGTATTAATTGGTGCACAAAGCTTTTCACTTAGGTTAAATCTTAGGCAGTTACACATAATACATGAAGTAGCGTGAATGATTCCAGGTTGAATCAAGCCTGTACGGGAGTAGTTGATGAAATTTTTTATATTATGAATGATCAGCTTGATCTTCCCAAAAGAATTTGCACCATTTACACAATTTCTTTCTATGGGCGCGGTCACTCATGATGATTAGTAAACTTCAACACTGCTTCCAGTCAATTATACCCAGTCTTGAGAACTTGGTCTCTATTTTTGAAAGAATTGGTCTGAGTCTCTTTTTTTTTAAATTTGTTGGTAAAAATGTATTTTGTGTTATTCTTACTCATGGCAAAAATTCATATATTCATTCTTATACCCTTTATGTTTCTTAGTATACAAAGGCTGAAAAATAATTTTTCATTGGTCATAAGTTTTTCCATTTGGTCTCTATTTTTATAAAATGGTCATTATTCGGTCTTAAGTCTCTATTTTCAGGAAACATGGTCTCTAATTGGTCTCTATTTTCAGGAACATGGTCTCTATTTGGTCTCTAATAGATACTTTTTTTTTATAGAGACCTATGTTCACATCTTTTTTTTAGTCAAGTGGAATTATTTCCTTTAACAAAAGAACCAATTATATTAGATTTAGGTTCTTCATTTATTTTTTTAGTTTGACAAGGATACAAATAAACCATTTAAAACCATTTCTTCTTTGTCTGTATTATCTGTTTGTGTTTTCTATCATTTCCCCAAATGATGGTATGAATGTATAATGGTGTAGTTGTTCCGTTTCATTTCATATGTTGTTAGGGATCATCTAAAAAAAATTTCTGAAAATTAATTCATAAAGAATCTTGTTGGTTCATTTAAAATATCATCATTTTTGACTATTAAGAAAACACCAAATTGTGACATATTTAAATGAACCAAACAGATTTCTCATGATGTAATGTTCAACCAATCAATGATCTAAATTAGACAAAGTTTTGAGATGATTCCTTTGTACCCTTCAAAAGCTTTTGATTGTTTACAACACATTTTGACATAATCTAGGGGTCCTAAATAAACAGCTGAAATGTAACACAACTTTATCTCCATGTGTGTACTTACTGTATGTGTGTATCTAAATGTATATGTATTTTTGTGTATTATGTATTTGTATTATGTTTTTCTGTGTCCCGCGGTGCGGAATGGGGGTGGTACTACTACCCCCCTTGATAACTCCCCCCTCCTTCATAACTCAAATTTACGAGATAGAAAATTAAAAATCTTTTTTTTATGTGATTGAAATATCAAATTACATAATATGTGCATTTATAGAATTTAAGATCAGGAAGTTTAAAAATAAAGGCTTTTGTGTAAAGTTTTTACGCGGTTACTTTTGTTAAAAAAAACTCATGCTTGTTTTTATGTTAAAGTGTGTTTATTAATATAATAATTGTATCTCACGATTGCTTCGATCATTTTTAACAAAAACTTGGAAAATATCTTGAATTGTGATGATAATACTTCATACGTCTTTTTTACTCGATACAGTTACTGGAACGCTGTTTTTTAGGAGCGGGTCAAATTAACCCTCCCCCCATTTACGTCGACCAATGAAAATGAGTTAAATGCACCTTTCCTGTTAAAAAATATGAATACCTTTTTGAACACCTTGGTTCTATGTTACATAAGCATGTTTCCACGTCATATCCGAGTTTATACTCTCACAATAGTGCTATCATCTTTATCATAGACCTCGAAACACAACCTTTTTATGAGAAAGTTTGAATTTACCACTCGAATAACAGGCCTTGCTTAGCTTTGAACAGAGACTGCAAAAGAAGAAACAGATTTTTGTTGTCCTCTGTGAATAATTAATGTACTTCCTTGTCCCATACACCTCTTCATCATATTTTCATTTTTTCACACGTAGAATTTAATTGTTTGTATTACATATTCATATGTCAATTATTACAATTCTTACGTAAGGGGCCATCATGGCCTACTGAATAACACGACCTGACATGTCACAGGAGATGGTTCAATATAGCAATATAAACGCAAAATATAAACTTCTTACTTTACATACATAAATCATATGGCGGGTTAGAGGGGTCGCGTGCCAAAAATAATAAAGTTTCTGGGGAGAAAAGGGTAAAAATTGACGGTTTCTTTTTTCCACTAAAAACATTTAACCGCTTCATTTTTAATTTCTAATTGGCAATGTTTTGCATATATATGGGAAATGTCTAATTCCAGTTGTGTACCAAATCTTATCATCTCATCTTGTTTTGTTCTTTAGTTTTTGATGAAAAACTTTGAACCAAATAATAATTTATCTTAGGTACTAAGGTACCTCGTCTAGAGCATTCTTTACACAACAGTTAATAAAAATTACCACACACTTTCCCTATACGATAATAATCAATATCGTATGACAATATCGTTTGTTTATGACGTCACAAACGATCGATATTGCCATGCAGTGAATTTTCAGAATTTCTTTTACTTCTGTGAATTTAATTTTCGTGCATTTGATTCATTTGCGTTTTGAAACTCTGCTAATGTTATAAAACCTTGTGCATTGCTATGTTGAATTCCCTTAACAGCCATTAATATCGTTAATGGTTAAAATGATCGATTTAATTGTTAGATTTCTAAACAACAAATATTTTTAAGAATAAGAAAAAAACTTGAAATTGAAACTTTCAAGTGAGAAATTATGTAAACAAAATATTTTTATACTTTTATATTTCGTATGTGTGTGTTAAATCTATTATCCAACTTGGCTTCGTTGTATATTGCAAATTATAGCACTCAGTATTAAGATAATAACTCGGTTATGCCTCGTTATATATTATAATACTTTGTGTTATAATTTGCAATATACAACTCTGCCTCATTTGATAATAGATTAGTATTGATTGGTGTGGCAATAAACTGCTTGGCCAATGATTGTTTCTAAATTTTTCTCACATTAGTGCAACAAGAGGATCAAACCTCTCTAAATAAATCAGTGTGGAGAAAATGAAGAAGATAAATTGGGTAGTTAGCTGGGGTGAATATGAATAGCATGTGTCACCTTGTATCACCTAGATAAATTGTTCTCTGAAGTGAATTTTTTGTGTTCAAAATCCAATATTTAGTCAAAATTATATTCATCTTATTTTTCTATTTATTTTATTTATTTCAGATTGTATTCTCATCATATCTGGATTTTGACTGTGTTCCAAAATAATTAGCTAGTGTTTTTGGACCTGCCCTACTAAAATAGCCCAAATTTGAGGTTTTTGGTCATTTTCATGACTCAGATTCATAAGTTTTGACTGATATTGCATATTCGGATATAAAATAATGATATCTAGTAGGAACTGATTGCATTTTTGCTCAAAAAAATCCTCAATTTGGGCTAATTTAGTTCCATATTAGGCTTATATTCAGGGTTTGGGCCAAAATATCAACTTTATGCATATGATTTATCTAATGTTGCACTGCTTTTTAGTTCAATCCCATTTGTGCTCTAGTTTTGTTTGTTTGTTTATCTGTTTGATAGTTTCTTTCTTTTCTTTCTTTCTTTCTTTCTTTCTTTCTTTCTTTCTTTCTTTCTTTCTTTCTTTCTTTCTTTCTTTCTTTCTTTCTTTCT
>JAUKPT010004804.1:0-10858 GCA_032273505.1 Nanomia bijuga
ACCAGGGGGGGTAGTTTTTACCCCCCCCCCGCTAAACGAACGTACATAAAAAAGCCCGCTAAATATAGGGTTAAGAAAAGTACCTTTCGGGTATTTAGTGGCATTAAACGATAATTATATCGTTTTTTATACGAATTAGCACAGAAATAGTTCCTAATACTATCTTTGCACCGCCAAAAGCAATTTCAAAAAAGACTATTTCTCTGCACTGTTTTTCCCACTTAAAGTGAAACCGAAAGTACTTCATATTTCCCCAAATAACAGACCAATTTTTTTTCTCGATTGATTTCAATCGAGTGCAGAACCACTAATACCCGGAAGTTACTTTCCATAAAAAGACCTGCACGATGACTAGGCCTATAGTAAAGAATGACATGGAGTGTACCCATTAATTTGTTCCAAATTTTCGAGAATCTATAAGAGTTTATTAAGGAAATCCAATACAGCGTCTTTAATTGCGAAAAGGTCTATTTTAATGAAATCACTCTTTGAATCATGCCTAAATTCATAGTAAAATACAGCAAAAATTTCTATTGGCCGGGTCCAAAATGGAACCTTGAACTTTGAACTGGTTTGCAAATATTGCCTTCATTGAAAATCCAAAAATAAGCCTCTAGGGAATTTCTGACGAAAGCGTTGGCGTCACAGTTAATCTGCAAACCAGTTTAACACACTCGCTTTGACAAAAGTGAATCGCCTAATGTCCAAACGTTAGTAATATGATATCAAACATTATATCATCAATTAAGAAATTAAGGTATTAATTCTAACAGGACGAACAATTTTCGTTTTCTTACTCAAATTCACGCATCATTGTTTAGAAGTTTTATAACTTTGACCTTCGAATCAGTGTACAATTATCGTTGTCAACAGAGTTGACTTATCAGCAAAATGTTTTATATTATACCTTTCTATATCGCTATATCTGCACGATCAATTAGGATCCAATCTAGATATGATAAGCGTGACAGTAAATCTTCTTAATTGTTTAAATTTCACTCTTTGGTTGAATTAAGACCGAAACAAAGCCTTTTAGTTAATTCATCTAAAATCAACTCTTCTAGTGCATTTTGCTATTGGTAAAAAGTAAACCTTTAAAGGTCTTACATTGGAAAAGGCGATAGATTCTCTTCGCTGGGATTCTTAGAATACTCTTAGCATTAAGATTGATCTATTCTTAAAAATCTTTTAAGCACAAGACAGAGAAGCTCTCTTTCATATAGTCTCATGATGATAGTCACTTTGAGTGTCTAAACTCGGACAGGCCATCTTCCCTCGTAAACAAACCTTATCAACTCATTTTCGAACAACTGACGTTATTTAAACTGAAAACAAATCCCTAATGTTTGGATAATACATAATATATATATATATATTATTATTATTATTTATCTTTGAGCCTTTTCTACTCATTTTATCACGCATTAAAACGACATACGAGAATAGTGACTACACAACATCAATTTCGTTAAAAAAAACATCATATATCTGTTAGTTTTGCCATTTCATCCACTACAACTACAAAAGCCACATTTTGAATTTAACACATTATCAATGTGGTGTTTTTACTGCGGGTTAACGCTAAACTGTGGCCTAATTTTGAGAGAAAGACATTATAATATGAGTAGTAAAGAAATAAAATATCCATTTCGTTCTACTTATAAGGGGTTATTCGATACATCGACTTGTAAAGTATCTTAAATGTTATTGCAAACGATTAAATTTCTTCTTGTACACAGCCCATCAAAAACTTTCTTGTGTTTTTTTATTGTATGTCATCAAATTACAAAGTGTTGATGAAAGTTTTACATATTTGTTTTACTAAAGCGTACATATCTCGTTAATATATCGTTAATAATATTCTCTTTCTTTTAGCTGATGATTTAAATGGGGGGAATTTTATGTGTATTTATTTGGAAATTTAAGTCAATTAATTTGTATCAATTTCAAGGGGGATTTCAGTGAAAATTAGTGGAATTGAACATAAAGGAAATACAACTTTGTCAAAGAAAATGCATAATCATGCCAATTGTCATGAATTGTCATTTCAATTGAATATTTTGTTAATGAACTTCTCTCTTATAGATGATGATTTAAATTGGCAAAATTTATGTGTATTTATTTTAACAGGTAACATTTGGTAAATTGTGATTACTGACTAAAGATTAAAAGTGAATCTGATGATAACTAATTTGGATTCATATTTATTGTCAAAAGTCTGCATATAAGGTTAATGTATCGTTGTTTCTTTAACGAGACTTGATTGGTGATTATACTTATGTGTATTAATGTGTAATTATACGCATGAGTTTTAAAGAAAATGGGTAAATTTAAGAAAATTAGGTAAAATAAGGAAAATGTTAGAGTAAAAAATTAGTACATTGGAAAACGTTGGCAAGGGTGTTGTATGTTTGTCAGTTCCATATCGTTATTTCGTCATTTCTAATACTCTTTCTCCCACATGATGATATAGTCGAAGGAATTCTGTGTGAATATTTGTGAATTATAAGGGTGGAATTAGGTGAATTAGGTAAAATAAGAAAGGATAAGGTAGTGTAGTGTATTGTAGTTATTAGAAATTAATCTTAATTTATACGTAGTTGGTAATGATTATGGTTTATTTTATATGCATACGGACTTCAAGGAAATATGGGTCAAATCAATGGAAGTTAAGATGAAATTGACTGACATCTATTTAGATAAATGGTTGAATATGTATATTTATACTTTTTTTAAATATCTCAGTATATTGCTTTAAGAAAAAGAGATCTGAAACCTTTGTTTCATTCATCGTTATGACAAACAAGTATGGTCTATTCAAAGTTTCCCCTCATATTTTGTTTATTTTTTAACTTCTTCTCTCAATTCATATTTCATAATTTGTTTTTATCTTTTCCTTTAGTTATCTAATAAAGAGCTTAAAAGGCTGAGTACGCTGGACTGTGTCGCTGTCTCCTTTCTGAGATGGAAGTAAATCTAATGCCATTAATACGGCTGACGATATTTATAGGTAGGTCGCTACTATCATTAGTTATTCTTTCACTCTTACCATTTTGATTTGACTTTTTTGGTTAATAAGTGGCTAATTTATGATAAATAATAATTGTCTTGTTCATTTCTCCTCTTGGTAATTTATTTTCCATTCATCGTCACTTATTCTTTTCCTCTTTTCCCCTTTTGTATGACTGATTGGGTTGAGTAGTGATTAAAGTGTGTTAATATAGATCATGAATATATTGTTTATGTGTGTATACGAGTGTGTATATATTTATACACAAAAATATGTGTAATTTCTCAATGTGTAGTTGTGTGTATTTATAATGGACGTATAATGTGTATGCATGTGCATCTATTTGTAGTATGTGTGATCCAGGTTGGAATCCATGTAGTTATTGCGCCGGAGGTGCTAATCTATAAGTTTCGGCTGTGCCGAGCGTATTAAATGATACAAATTCTAGATAGTTGTTTGGGTCAGTCTATCTTTAAGAATCTGCGTCAGAGGTGCATTCTGGCTATCGTAAAGTATGTGCCAGAAGTTGAAAAATCAACTTTTCTGCGCCACTGTGCCAAGAAAAGTGCTTGCCTGCGCCGGATATCTCCGGAACGGGCTACATGGATTCCTGTCTGGTGTGTGATTGCATGTGTAACTTTATCATGTATGTTTCCATGTAGCATGTGCATGTATGTATAAAAATATTTATGAGTGTGTCAAAATGCGTTTGTGTGTATTCTGAGTTCCAAGGTTTTTGAAAAGCGTGTAATTTTAAGCGTGCAATTAAATTTTCTTTTTCAACGATCATCAACATGGCAGCGAATATTTTTAAAATCAAAGACCCAACCAGTAGGACGATTGGGGATTTGTACTCCCAGAAAAATAATAATAAATAAATCTTAATTTTTGCCATTACATGCTCCCCCCTTAATTTAATAGCCAGCGCAAAAAATCGTTTAGTCTGGAAAATATAGTTTTGTCCCGGCTTAATAGATCCCCACCTCCAGTTTATAATAGCTTCTTCTGCGCTTACCATGAATGTCTATATTTCTTTGTTTGTGTATTTCTCCACCCTGCCCTATTATGGAGTTCGTACTGAACAAATTTATATTTACCCAAATTACAATGCTAAGGCATTTAAAGTTCTTTGCTTGCTTTGAAATCTTAAATTCAGTTTTGTTTTTTAACATCATATTTCAAACAATTCACAATCGAACTGTCGAGAACAACATGCAGCGTCTAATGCTATAATAAATAAGTCAATTAAATCAATCAACTTTTTGTTTTCTACCATAATTAATGCTTGTAAGTAATTGCATAATGAAAACAGGGTATCGACTTCTCTGCGTGACATTAGTAGGTCATAGATTGTTATAAAATGATATAATTTTTTGTATTAATGATATATTTAGGACATATGGGGGTGGGGTGGAGGTGGTAAAACTTATTGAAATGGTAAAGTTTTATGACTGGTTTTCAAGTTACAAAGTTTATGAAGTATATAAACATTATTTGGAAGGAGGTGTTACATCTTCATTTTTTTACAAACCCAGAATCAGTTTTTTTAGAATCGACTAGTTCTCATGACAGCGCAGGAAATCTTTCTTGGAACCATGACTGTAAAGCTGACGTGATAAACTGAACTGCTCAATAAAAAATAATGATTTTAATCCTCAAAAATATAAATAAAATCTCTTCTATCCAGTCGTTAACTGATAGCTGACTTTAAAAAAACAATAGATGACTTCGTCTGAGTCACTTGTAAAACTAAATAGAATAGATCACAGTAATCCTCCAAATCCAGAAAATCCCCTTTTCTAACTGTCAGAGTAGGTGGTAAAACAATAACACGAGTTGATTGGTTTGTGACATGCGAAGATACATCTAAAAACAACAACAAATCAGAGATTAAGGTTGGAACAACTGATCTACAAACATAAGGATGAGATTTTAGTAGAACAAAAGCAGTTTGATATTTGTGTCTGAAGTAGAAATGCTAGTATTAAACTCAACTGCATGCTGATGAACCAGATGATTGTTCTCGGAATTCGTCATAGTTTCTGATTATCTACAATGATTTTCAATGTTTAATATTTTTCAGTAATGCCCGATAATTTTTGACGATTTTCACTTATTTTCCGATATTTTTTAATAATTTTCAATAATTTTTATTGTTTCTCGATAATTTTCATTAATTTCAATAACTCATCAATAATTCACCATTGCAACATCCGAGCTTATAATGAAAATTATTTTTTTTGGCAGATTCTACATCCCATATAATATACCTTGGAATATGTTATGAGAGTAAGCGTATACGATAACAACACAGGGCAAATTTAATCCTCAACCAAATACAATATGACGAAATAGC
Source organism: Nanomia bijuga (assembly GCA_032273505.1). Lineage (NCBI taxonomy): Eukaryota > Metazoa > Cnidaria > Hydrozoa > Siphonophorae > Agalmatidae > Nanomia > Nanomia bijuga. Next base: position 5,367 of record JAUKPT010004804.1, read on the forward strand.
AGATATAAGGTTTATGATAGATTATTTTTGGTATAAACTAACAAAATACCACTCTCACCACCCGTTGATCGGAAGAATACACTTATATAAACATCTAATACCTATGATTCTTCTCTCGTAATGTTTATCATGCTTTCTACTTCCAATACCGTCGATCCAAGGTTATTCTATTACTTTTAGGTTTGTTTATGTAAATAGTTATAATAAATTCGGGGTTGTATGTGAATTTTAGCCTTAAATGATTTAACCTAATTGCATAACCGTCATAGCCAGTTTTTTGGTTTACTAACAAAAATAACTTCGTTTGTTGCCATTCAAAAAACAACAACATAAAAGTATCTATCTGTATCAACTATAGCAAATGGTAATTTGTATGAAAATTGAAACTGATGTACAACTAATTCACGTACCTTTTACCGAATTTAAGCCCATTATCTTCTATTTAGACGCTATATTTTTTTTATATTTCAACTCATTATGAAGTATAGCATTTTTTCTCGTTTGTTTCTGTAAATCTTCTAAATATTGCTGTTTAACTTCATGAATCTGGCAAAAATCAATACAATAGATTCTTCGATTTATGTTCACATTCTCTTTCAATTCATTCTCAAAATTCCAAATATTTATTCTCCATTAGTTGTGAATCACTTGGTATAGGTCAGAATTCTTATCACCTTATATAATATCACCATAAACGAATTGCAAATCGAGTCTTTATCATAACTCTAAGCATAGATTTTAGTTTCGCTATCAATAAATCTATAGTTTTCGCTCTTTTTTTGTTTGTTCTGAGATTGGACATGGTTGAAAAATATTAAAATATTAACGAAAAGTAAAAAAAGATTGGTCTGTCTGTATGTAAGAAAAATGAAACTAAGAAAAAAGCAACATTTTTCCTTAGGTTTTATAAGTTGTAAAGCTACATTTCAGATATACCCTAGCCCTATTTTCGATAAGATAGAAGGAGATAATTAGCTGATCAGCCCCTCACGCTCAATTTAACAGAAATGATCGAGGGTATCATCCCATGCTTCTAACGTAATTAAAAAACCAATTAAGAATAGGGCTAGAAAAGTTGGAATTCCAGATTCTTACTTCTGTAATGACCTATTATATACATTGGTCTGCCTGCAGCATACATTTTCAGAATTATAATAAAACAATTTATCCATTTATCCTTTTAGTAGAATACTATAGAAATTAGCTGTGAAATGCTGTTTCACGGGAACAAGGAAATAAAATAGATAATGAGCTACTTAGTTGCATTTCCTTTGCAAAATATTATCGTAATAATCTTCACGGTATAAAGCTAAAAAAAACTGATTCAATTATATATATTAAAAAGACAAAAGCAACTGCTGTTCACAATAATGGTAGTAGAGCTCACAAATAACAACATCATCAGAGTAAAGATAATATTGTTGCTTGCACTCCTTGAAGATAAAACCTGGATCGAACAAGAAGGTTGGAACAATTTTAATACCTTCTCACAAAGTGAACCCACTACTAGAGAGATATTTTTTCAAACCCCTCATAATTAAAATCCTTCTTAGATCAGTTTGCCTAGTTTCCAACAGAAAGTTTCAGACTTCAAAAACAATATAGCCAAAACAGATTAATTAATACAAAAACAGTAGAAATGTAGTGCAGTAGAATATTTCAATGAGAGCGATTTTAACATCAATCAAAAATCTTCTTTATTCATACATAGTGTTTTCAATCTTTTAATTTTGACGTTTGATATCAAAAACATTTCCCAAAAAGCCGCAAAGATTCAATTTCTCAAGTTTTTTGACTAAACAAAAATAGAAATGGTCTCATCTTAACAGAACAGTTTTCTTAATGGGTACTGTTTCATTCGGGTTAATGTATGCTTACTCCCTCGTATGAAAAGATGAATGTTATGGATATTATGATATGGCAATGATAAGTTTAACCACAACTGCCAACCTTCCTGCTTTTCACGGTAAACTTATAAACCTCATCGTGTCGTCACCTCCGGGACTTGAGATGGTTCACTAGTTGTTCATGTTCATGTTATTGGTCTAAAATTACATCATTGATAATTGTCTTCGATTAAGACCGAAGACATTTAAGATTATGCAAAATACAAATAAATCTGTTGTAATCATAATTTCTGTTTTATTAGTTGTTTGGAATAAGACCAAATCATTGGTTTACAATTACATCATTGATAAATTAAATTTCTTGGATTAAGACCGTTTGGTTGAGATATTCAATTTTTATGTGATATGATGATTATTTACAGAAATTATGTTTACAACAGATTTATTTGTATTATGTATCATTTTAAATTTCTTCTTGAAAATGATACTTTTTTTTTAAATATCAAACAATAAAAAAGAATCATTTCCAAGAAGACATTTAAAATTATTCAAAATACAAATAAATCTGTTGTAAACATAATTTTTGTTTTATTAGTTGTTTGGAATAAGACCAAATCATTGGTTTAGAATTACATCATTGATTATTTACTTGGTTCATTATATGTGGTTTAGTTAATTCATTTAACTGAAAAAGCTAAATGTCGTAGAATTCTGTTTTGATGTGTGAGCATAGATTCCAGATACAAATATCAAAATATTCAATTCTTAAATATAGTATTGATCTAGACCTTTTCTTTCTTAATCCCAAGGAAAAGAGATAATCTCACGATCTAGCAGTCTTGCCTCGATATTCTTAGCCGTTAGACTGGTGAAGAAGCAATAGACATAAATAGAGAGAGAATAGAATTTACCCATTTCTATAATTATTTTTTTGCATATGACTATTTGCAGCAATGTATTTAGTCATATTAGACAACTCCCATCCCCAAAAATAGTTCCAATTTTATGTTGTATTATGTTCTATAAAATACCATACTTACCCAATAAAACCACTCTACCCCTCGCCATCTTATCTTAATATTAATATTTTTTCTTCTTTTTAGGTCTATTTTTATTTACAATAGCACAAGAAGAATGTAAAAAGGGAGGTTGTTTCCCGGCTACCGGTGATTTACTCGTCGGACGACAAGATAAACTTAAAGCAACATCAGTATGCGGGTCGAAAAGATCTGAACGATTCTGTATAGTCAGTTTTTTAGATAAAAATGATAAATGCTTTTATTGTGACTCTCGGCCCGCAGTGGACCGTGCTAGTAGTAGACTTAATTATCATAACACTAGCCATAATATCAAATATATTGTTACAAGTTCACCACAAGACAGACTCAAGGGATGGTGGCAATCTGGAAATGGCGTCCAAGATGTTACCATCCAGGTATGTGTTAATTCTTTTACTGTATCTATTGAACAATGCGTGTACTATTTTTTCAGGACTTTTCTGACAAATTTTACAACTTTTTGCGTGTAAACACAAAACGACGCTCGTATTAAGCGAGCTATAATCAAGGCAGTTCGTATTTGAATGGATTCTTGATACAGCGTGAAAAATAAACCTTGGCCTAGCTGTGCGTAAAATGCATAGAAACCAGGTTTAATCTCAACAATTGGATAACAATGGTTCACTCTTTTATAAAATTCAAATATCTTTCTTTTAGTTGGATCTCGAAGTCGAATTTGTATTCACTCATTTGATTATGACATTTAAAACTTTCCGTCCAAAAGCAATGTACGTCGAACGCTCGTGGAACTACGGTCGGAACTGGAAAGACTATCGATATTTTGCATACGATTGTGCCAAATCTTTCCCTCACATTAAACGGGGACCACAAAAAGAAATTAACGACGTCATTTGCGAAGAAAGATATTCAAATGTTGAACCCAGTACTGGAGGCGAGGTGAGTTTTGTTTCATGTGTATCATAATTACATTTTCGCAAAAGTAATTTTTCTGAGCTTTCATTCTCTTGTTATTTTTGTGAACCTCAAGCTTGCAAATTACTTCTCTTGTTAATTGTAATTGTAAGTATTTGTTTCTTAACACGATAAAACTGTAAGGATTTATTATTTGATTAATTTATCTACATGTCATTTTTGTGCTAAGCGCCTTTTACTTTCATTGTGCAGCATTAGTGATTACCACGGACTACAAATATAGTAGTCCGTGTGTTGGCAGATATTCAATTGCATTCAACGATTTGAAAAGGTATTACATGAAAATAACAGAACAACTGTCAAATTTAGGCAAAAAGATGCACTCATATAACGTGAACTTGATAGCTTGTAAACATTTTACAACTTTTTGCCACTCCGAAATCAGCAGAAAACATTTCATCTCACACATTGTCGATCGGTCAGATAAAAGAACAGAGAACTCAACACCGCATTTATATCCCATCTTCCAAACCGAGAATGAATGGCGGAATGACGGCAACCGACACGCAATCTTTATGAATTTGGGTTCTCACTTTATAACTTGTAAGAATGTTGGTGAAGTGGTCAGCATGCAACTTTATGGGAAACTGAAACTTATTAGAAGCACGTGCCAATATTCTAAGGCGGTGCTCTTTGAAAATAAAACCAAAAGCAAGATTCAATCACACTCCACGCAACCTACAGGGTGTGCCCAAAAAACAAAACATATATTCAAAACAAATCAGGCACGCAGCCAATAAGAATAATCAGGCCCGTAGCGAAGGCACTTGTTGTAGGGGGATGCAGAGACAAATTTTGCCGACAGATTTATCTGAAGCGACTGAAAACTACTTAAACTGACGTAAAATATGCCGACAAAAAGGGCTTCAGGGGGTGTCGCACCCCCTTGCATCCCCCCCCCCCCACACACACACACACCCCGTAGCCACAGGCCTGAGAAGAATTGGAGGGAATTCCCCCCTTCCTAAGGTACTATCTTTGTCCTTTATTTCTTCCGAGCTATTCCCATAGGACTGAACAAGTCAAGAAAAAGTATTTTGCATAAAACCATTAAACACATATTCGATACGTTATTCGTGTAAGTTCTTAAATTGCGAGGCTTAATTTGAACACTGCAAAATGTTATAAGAATGCCGGGGGCTCAGTAAAGCTTAACCTTATTTAAGCTAAATATTTGATCAGTATATGATCTAATGAAAAACCGAAAAAGTATTCTTTACCCACGAGTACGACTAATCTGATAGTGAAATGAGTTCAAAACCGAATCAGAATGAGCATAAACTATCGACTTAGTTTTTGTAAAACGATTTCAGCCTACGCCTTTATATGCAGAAACCAAATATGACTCCATGCCATATTAGCACATGATTAAAGTGTAGCGTTTCCATAGTCGAAATTGACAGAACGATAGTCATTTCTGACCATAAATAGATGGTCTGTTACATGGAAAGTTTACAATGAGTAGTCAATTTTCATGATGCAATTTAATACTATGATGCATGCCGAGCTTAAGATAAGGCCCAATATGTCACCGACAGATTTCTAGAATATGGGGTTGGAGGAAAGCCCTAATCTCAAAAATTTAAACACGTAATCTTTGATCAGTTAGTAAACATTTTAGTTAATAAAAAAAAAATCAATAAAAATTGGGGGA